>JAASAO010004247.1:0-45774 GCA_017311375.1 Mytilus coruscus | reverse complement strand
AAACAGTCCCTGTTCCAAGACTGTACATCGGAATTTCTGTTCTTCTGAATGTACCAAACCCTGTAAACGTCAGGCGAATTTTAAGAGCTTCTGGGTGTGGTAGTGGTTTGATTTTGGCTATTCGCGAAATTATTCGGGACCCATCATGGATAAACGCATGGCTTTTTCTAATACAACGAGACAATCGATGGTTCGAAATAAAGAATATTTGGTGGTCAAGACGTAAATAGAACACCATAATGATTAATATGCTCGGTGTGACTTATTTACCTGTAAAACTACATTTATATATAGTTCTTAAGGATGTACTTAGGTGAGGTTTTGGAATTTGTGTCAAATGTTCGGACTCCTTGGTGTTTTTCCATACAATACAATGTAAAATATTTTGCCCCATAACACCCATTTATATTTTCATATAGGACTTAATAGCTCATGAAAGGTCATTTACCAAAATTTTAGAAAATTCTTATTTTCTTTCTTTTGTTTTGAAACCTAATAACACCAATGCAAAAGGTAAAAGTCCGAGTCAGCTTTTTCCCGCCATATTTTAAATCTCAAGTATCTCGAAAAGGAGGTCCATGACCTATCAATATTTTTAGCTTATTTTTATCCTTAATTGATGATCTACCAGCTTATAGTATCAATTTTAACTTCTTGATTTATTAATTTTCACCTAATCTCACCTAAGTACATCCTTAAGGTAATTCTGAGCAATTTTGAACTTATATGTTACTACAGTACAGTAATGGAAACATTATTTTGTTTACTTCTGTTGAACCATAAACTTAAAGTGTTGTAATCATGTACATCATAGCTTAGATATCGATGATTCAAAGCAAATTTAGGCATGCGTGCATTTACGTATGGAACTTATATGTTTTTTAAATTCTATAATGAAGAAATCATTTTGTCAAAAATTATCAAAAGGATATTAAACCAATAGAACAGGTTATTTTCTTGGAACAGGGACTGTTTGTACAATTTGACAAAAACAAAGGATATATTTTATTTCATTTATCAAGTTTTCCATTAGTAATTCTATGTCTTTTCACGAGTAAACAGCTGGTTTGGCGGTTTTGTAGTAAAGTTACTTATTATTCTATAAGCTTATCTTTAAATATTAGATTTCTTTCATTGAACTTGAATTTAAGCTTTTTAACTCATTTCATGTATTACTGACAAGTTGGATACAGGATATATTGACATATTAAGTTACAATGTAACATTACTTTTATTGTTAAAATAAGTTTTTATTTCATTTCTTAATTTTGGGCAGAACGGTCCGACCGTATAGTATTTTGAAAAATATAGTATTTTGAAAAAAATACGACTACGGTTCTGACCGTACGCGTATGGACAAAATGCGCATATGGTCTGGATCATCTGTACATAGCAATTGGATAAAAAGAATTATAAATTATTATGTAAACTACATAAAAAATTCAGAAAAAGAAACCTGAATATGTTAATTTTTACAATAAGAGGAAGAAGTTATATTTTCATTTATTTGATGCAGAATGTCTTTCTGTCAGTTAATCACTAGTTATTATATAAGGCAGTGTTTGCTTTTTTTCAGGAATGAAATAGTTAGATAAGAAGTCTGAGTATTTGTACATCTAATTTAATTTTGATTTTCCTTTTTTTTCTATAATGAGGTACATTATTCTTTGACTGAAAATGTCTTAAACATTTAGTTAGATTTCGGTATAAGATTATAAGTAAAGAATTGTATCGAAGCCATTATTTTACGGTAGAAAGTCAAGTCATATATATGACCTGGTCATGTAAGCGTTTGCCATTACTGCCTCCGTTGTTCATTTGTTCACAAATAGCACATCTCCTCCTCTAAAACATTTTTTTCTATTTTGAACAAACTTTTATATAAGTCTACGATTGCTGCTCTTTCAAAATTGAGTCTGGTTAACTACCAAATGTATTTTGTTTCGATGGACTAAAATATCATTTTTCTTTTGCTTATACATGTGAGTTTTGCCAACACTGAGCGACCGTCATTGTCGACGTATAAACATCAGTTCATCGTATTTTTCTGTTTTGAAAAAAATCCTCTGAAAGGGGGTGGGGGCATGTGTCTTCTTTCAAAATACGTTCGATAAAACAATACGACAATTTGAATCACTCTTTTAATATAATCTCCTTTTACATTCGTATCCAATAGCATCCAAGATGACCACCATTGCTAGAAATATTTTGCAAAAGATAATTAAAACTTTTGTACTACCCTCAGTAGGGTGGGTGTGAATTTTTGTTGAAAGAAATGCATGTCCAAGAGGCCCGAGCACTGGAGCTCTAAAGTTAAGAAAACTTTAAACTATCATGTGTTTTCTTAAATCTATTTATGTCAGGGAGCGATACAACCTTAAGATCACATGCTTCCCGAGGTTTAAAACGTTTAAGATCTATGTATATATTGTACAGAATTTCCTGTCGTTTATTAAATTTTGATTTCTTACGTTTTTGTTTATTATCAATTCTCATAAAACACAAAAATTATGTTGATCACCTTTCCTGTTATTGATACTATATTTTCGTGTTGTCAATTCAACAGTTTTGCTCATCAGGTTACTCGGATCATCGTTCGAACTCTTTAACTGGTTAACCGAAAGTAAAGTTGTTGTTCAATATCAAAAAAAAGAAGAAGTGGTATGATTGCCAATGATTTAACTCTTCACAAGGGGACCAAATGACACAGATATTAACAACCATAGGTCACCGTACGGCCTTCGACAATAAGCAAAGCCCATACCGCATAGTCAACTATAAAAGGCACCGAATGACAAATGTAAAACAATTCAAACGAGAAAACTAACGGCCTGATTTATGTACAAAAATGAACGAAAAACAAATATGTTACACATAACACACGACACCACTGAATTCCTGACTTGGGACAGGTTCAGTTCCTGTGTAAAGGACTCTATAAAATGATTGGTATTATAGTCTGATGAATTTCACATCTAAATCTTAAATCTAGTTTATGCAGTTTAACCGATTTCCATTAGGGCTGTGTTTTAATCAAACTAACAACTTTAAATTGTTGTCACAGTACCCTACAACATATACATATATCATGGTTGAAATAAAACCTTTAATTCTATTACTCGTCATTAGTAAAACACAATGAAGAGCATCCACATTTTTTTTCAAATCGTCTTCAACATATTCTCAAACAAATATCTATTTCTTGTAGCAAACCAAACAAACATACAAACCAATCAGTGAACGAAATCTGCTTAGCACCACAAAATATTCTGCAATTGTGGAATTTTGAAATTTATTATCATTGTGATTTCAAACGTGAACATTATGGTTTGAAGTCTATCTTTGAGGCTTATGGACCGTTTTGCTGCTGGAAGCATGACAGAAACTGAATGGGTTTCGATCTTATGTTTATAGATAGAACCAGATAACTTTTCATAAATGGTAGTTTATACAAATTTATTCATAGTGGATTGAAAAACAAGTTTGCTACTTATATTAATTCCTTTCCACTTTGCGGGTGTGAGTGCTGCCTTGTAGCGACATTAGACTGCTCTTTTTCAAAATCATAAATGTTGATTCACAAAAATTCACAATACATGATAGATCAAATTATGAGGATCAAAATCTTCTGCAGATACATGTAATCTTCATTTATTAAATATATAAATCAGATCGATAAGAAAAAACTGCCAAGAACAAAAGTCCATGCTTTTTACTATAATACCGGGATAAAAAGAAAAGAATTATTTTTTCAATAACAAAGAAAAGAGCTGTGTGGACTTTAACGGCGTTTTTTTGTGGACTTTAGCGGAACTTGTTCTTGTGGACTTTAACGGCGTTTTTTTGTGGACTTTAGCGGAGGTCATTTTGTGGACTTTAGCGGAAAGTTTGTGGACTTTAGCGGCGTTATGGACTTTAGCGGAAATTTGTTGTGGACTTTAGCGGTGTTGTGGACTTTAGAGGAATTGTGGACTTTAACGGTGCCACAAGGCTGTTACCCGTCCACGTTACAGGTCTCACTCCTTTTGGATAAAGTTCAATCAGTGAGTTCATTTTTTTAATTTATATTTTATTGTTATATTCTTTAAGAAATTTATTTGCATATACGTAAACTACTAAATGGAGATATGATGTGATTTCCAATGAGACAACCAGCCACCAGAGTGCAAATGACGAAGATATAAGCTATTATATTCCAACAGTTAATTCGCGACTTTATCATTATAATTATATAGATTTAGAGATTATTTACCAAAAAATAAACCTTTTTTCTTTTTTCTTTTTCTTTTAAAGGCCATCTTTGTTCTAGTTTGTTGTGTGGCTTAGTCATTGGCGTATATATCTTTTTCACTTTTGATTAATATCAATTTCACATTAGAAAAAAATCTCAACGTTTAATCTCAAGGGTGACTAACACATTGAATAATGATGAATTTTGTTTTGATGTTTAACGCCACTTTCAGCACTATTGGCTTATATTATTCGTGGCGGCCAGTTTGTGTTGTTTGAGGAAGCTGGAGTGTCCTGCAAGGATCACCGACCAACGGCAGGAAAACTGGAAATAGTCAGTGGCATATTGAATGATTTAACACCATAAGGACTAACAATATTCATATACACTACCAAACACATATTATAACTCAACTTTTGTAAAATAACAAACAATACAAACGATAAAAACGATAAAAACGATGCATGTCAATTTTTGGGGCACGCAAGTCTCGCATTAATGTAAGTTATCATGGATAAAACACTGAATAGTGTATGATCCACAGTGGGGTGTGGTGAAAACTTTAAAAGGTTGTCAATAGCCTCCATGTAATGTCATCAAGGATACATTCACTTGTGTATTATCAAAATGTAAACATAATTATAGCTTCTTTAGTAAACACACAAAAGAGATTTACGCACAGTATAATCTAAAATGACTTGTACTTGAATTGTTGTAATAGTAATACAAAAGCAGCAACTTACAGATAAAGTAAACGAATAATTTATTACTGTTTACAAATGGTTGCAAAAAAGAGGCGGAAGATACCAAAAGGAGAATTAAGACTCATAAATCGAAGAAAGACAAAATCATAATCATGGAAAAAAAACGAAATTCGACATAGAGACAAACAATAGTTTAAAAAACATTCCATAACGAACTAAAGAATGAGCAACACGAACCCTATACAAAAATACTGGGGTGACATCAGGTTATCCTCATGCAGTGATAAAAGCCTGGAGTGATATCAGGTACTCCGGAGTGATAAATACCTTGGGTGATAGCAGGTGCCTCGGAGTGATAAGCATATCCTGCGCTACCTGTGGTATGGCATTTTTCGTTATTTTCATGATAATTACAAATTCGGTATTAACTCTCATTTGGTAATTTCACAATCGGGCAAAGGGGCTACGAGAATTGAAACATAATTGTGGTCATTTGTTACACAGATATTCCATAACGGTCAACCAACTGCCCTACATGCCAATGGCATACCGGGCAGTAAGTAAATAAGTCAACCAACTGATGATGTCGCCCGTATACCGGGCAGTAAGTAAGTAAGTCAACCAACTGATGATGTCGCCCGTAAAATCATTGAAAGAAAGTAATATAGATGAAAAGATGTTTGTTTGAATAACAAGATTTCTACAAAACAAATTTACAGTATTTTATTTCAAATTATCTTCGAATAGAATGTATTTGATCGTCTGATTGAAGTATCGTAGTCATAGATGGGTTCGTATCCTAGCAATGTCTTGGCTTTGTCGTAAGTAACATAAAATGTTGTATTTAAAATGCTATGCTACCGAATGTGAAATGCAAATTTGGCAAGTTGACTGTTTTAAAAGACGAACTAAATAAAATAAACAATAAAATAAAACATCATAAACATCGTAAACCAGTAGGGTATATGCCATGTTGATGGTCTGGACCCTACTAGATCTAGAAATGGTTTCATGACACCGGGCAATGTATCTGGTGGGGTGTCGTCTGCAGCAAAGAAAAATGTCCGCCGAGAGCTGGGTTGTTCGGTATTGATTCCGCTGCCTTCACAAACATCATTGCTGTATTTCCAACATAACTATATTGTAAAGTGGCTGTCATACGACCGACTAGAGGATAAGTTTTTCCTTTGAAAGGCCTTATTGAAAGTGGAATAGCCATATAGTCCAATTCGCCGTACATTGGTAATAGTCTGTAGCTGTTTTCCTAAAACGATAAATTTAAACTGAGTTTTTATTTTGAAAAGAAATTGATAATTATGCAATTACTTGAAATTACATGCAGAGTGTTAATTCTTACTATAAGTCTCTATGTGCCAGACTTTTACTAGAATAAAACTCAAGATTTCTAAACAAAATCGTATTGCGTGTTTTACCACACAAACACACATACTTTCAATACTGTCTTTACTCGCTTTCTCTTTCCGATTTTTTCGATATCTAAAACTACATCAATTGTATTTAAGCCTATTTCTATGAATTATACAAGAATGTTAAGGTGTTTAAGTTCTTTTGTAACAGTATCAAAGAGAAGATTTCTTAAGTACAAAGTACTTGTATCTGATCCATTTCGAGGCTTTCAACAAAAATATGCCCCATGGTATTCAACCAATTCTATAACAATGTTAATACGGTGTGAAAAATAATAACGAATAAATACCATTTTTAGTTTTGTTTCGTTTGCAGATATGATCATTTCTTGTGCTGTAAGTTTTGAATACGCATATGCATCAAAGTAAAGTTTAGATGGCTGTCTGACTGTCGTTTCCGTTCCTCCACGTGTCTCCTCTGGTCCGGCAAAGATACCACTAGATCCGCAGTAAATTAAATAGGAACATTCTCCTCTTTACACGTTTCAACAATAGTCTGTGTACCTTTATAAAATATGAATTGAAAAGTAAATTATTAATTTTATATTTTATATGAGATACAATGAATAAAATACTAGCGTTATATACTTAAAAGTATTTTGTTTCTTTCAGTTTCTTTTAGGCAAAATGTGTGTTTGTTCGTGTGTGAATTACTGTGTGTGTTATATTATTATTTATTCTGCTTGTTGATGTGTGCATCTTCATTGTTGTTTTGTGTTATTTGTCGATGTCCTGTGGTTGTAATTTTGAGTTTTTTTTTTTTTTTTTTTGAAGGCTTGGTTTTGTGAGATTTGTGTAGGTCTTGCTTACGTATCAGGTTATTGTGAACTGCTGTTTTCGATGTGTTTTTTTTAATGTCGTGTCTTCCATTATATCAATGTCTGTCTTGTGTTAAATTATTATGCCTTATTATGTGTCGATGGAAAATAATGTCCCGCATTAGTAGGCCAAACTGTATGAAAACAAGAATTCTTTTAGTGTCCACAAACATGACTTTCCCACTTATTTTATGTTAAATTTCAGTTGCAAACATAAAACATGTCATGTTACTCATGGCATACTATTTCAAATAATAGAAAAAAGAAGTCGTACTGGAATAACACTTGGCAAAATAGTGATGTTACCTAAAATATTTACTTCATGCAGAATCTTTCTATTCGGAAATAATGACCAGTCAATCATAGAGGCAATATGTAGAACAATGTCAACACCTCGAAAAGCTTGCTGGACAAGTGCTCTATCAGTTATACTCCTGTATACGATAGTATGCTTTGCTTTGCTTCAAATTCTACAACATGTACAAGTGAATACGAAAATTATATCATTTGCAGTCGTTTTATTTCAAATCAAATCATTTCATAAGGATACTGTATTATAATCATGGAATATCCATAAGAAAATATGCATTTTGTCATTTCCGTTTTAAGTAGAAAGCTGATAATTTCAAACGACTTCTTTCAACTGAATTCATATTGCATGAGTGTACACATGGATGATGATTTTGCAAGAAGAAGGTTCTAGAAAGCAATGTTTCTAACATTTTTTTTATGCTGCAGTATAATTATGTACAACAGCTTAAGACTTTTAAGGATGTTTGCTACTCTTTTCAAATATCAAGATTTTAAAAGACTGTTATAAATTAATAGTATATCAGTCTAGGAATTAAAATAGCAGAAAAAATTAAAAGTCCGTGTGCTTGTTTTCGAGATATAAGCCATTGAAAATTAGGCAGACATGGTTTTCTTTGGATTTTTCATACATTTAACATTGGTTCCTTTTTATTCAAAACTATGAAAAATAACAAGGATTTTATAAGATTTTCAAAGATGGTATATTACACTATATGTAATAAAATTATGAAAAGAAAAGTATGGAGTTAGTGGGCAAAACTTTTAATGACACTACATGGATAAAACCAGAGGATTCCGAATATGTGGAAAAACCTCAAAAACAAGAGGAGCGATCATCCTTTAGTATAATCTGATTAAAACATTCTACAGATCTTGTGTTCAAGCTAAGCAAATACTTATTTTCATATATTTGGAGTTTAAATGTTTATTTTAAGGTAGTTCTATAAAACCAAATCTATAGGTCTTACTAGTATTGAATTGTATCATGTCATTTGACACATTATAAAAGTTAAATTTAGAAATACATGTATTCAACATTTTATTCGTGAAAAGTACTACAAAAGAGAACTCAGGCGAAATCAATCCCCACACACATACCTCTCCATCAACTCATTTTAATTCAAGCCAAACAGCATTAACGACGATCTTTATTTTTCTACCAATTTGAAAAAATCTGTAATAGAATAGAAAGTAATTTTGGTTTCCACCAATAACACAAAATCAGTACAAAATGTATACACACAGCAAAACACACAAAAAAAGTAACGGAACAGTGCTTTCATTGCTGTTCTTCACCTCAAAGCGACAACGAAACCTTCAACATGGAAAAAAAATTCTCACCTCACAGCAATTTTAAGACGGCCCCTAGCAACTAAAACTTGACGATCACGACACAACTGTGAATTGGAGAACAAAGTCATGGTCTTATCTAAAAAAAAAATTTAAAAGAAATCAAACATTTACTGTCATGATTTACCCAAACAATCACACTAAACAATACAAACATCAAGACCACCACGTGGCACATCGAGATATATGTTAGACAACTTGGGAGGAAACAATGTATGTGTATGGCAAATAATTCGTAAAGACTTTGTAAGATGTAACACCAACTCGAACCCGGTCAAAAATATTTAAAACAAAATTTTTCCTACCGACAATATAAAATTTCATTTCAAACTATGTAGAATATAAAGCTGCACTCGCACCAGCAAAGTGGAACAGGATTAATGTAAGTTGTAATAACTTGTTTCCAAATCAACTATAAATAAATATGTTTAAACTAATATATATTGGTAATTTAAAGTATCAATTGAAAGGCGAAGGACTGTTGATCCTTGTAGAACACCTTTGACTGATAATTTTTTAAATATTATGAATGAAATCAAAAAGGAGGACATCTATTGCGTAATGCCTGTTTCTCAAGGAAGAAGTACATGTTTATGAAACCAGTACGCTCTAATATATTAACAACGGTATATTGACTAAACCCCAATATATGCTATATATTGAAAAATTTAACATAGAAAACAATGGGGCCAAGGATATGTGGTGTGCGTCCTCTAAGTACAAAACTGGCGTCAAAGTGAATATATTATAGCACAAATACGAGAAGTTATCTCAAGAATAAATACTACATAACTTAAAAAACAAAACTTAAGAACATACACCTCAAGCACACAAGCTATGATTATTTGTCTTTAGATACCATACAGGATGAAATTTGAAAAAAGCAGGTCAGGAGTTTTGAGTAAAAAAAGGCATGATGAGACAAAAAAAAGACAGGATGACAATTTCGGTAAATAAAAATCAGGATAAACTAATAAAAATAGGCAGGACCGAGTAGAGTGAAAAATAAAAAAAGCAGGAGAGCGATAACAACTTAAAAATGCAGGACAAAACTTTTCATCCTATCCCCATATAAATCAAATGGTAGCTCCCTTAAAAAAGCTATTTTTCGATAACTTATAGAAACTAAAAATTAGTTCGAAACGCAATGTATTATTTATTTCCTCTATAACGCAATAGAAACAAAGTATTTTGTTCACTTTCCTTCTTAACAATGAATTGTTTATATTTTATTTATTCAAGAAATTCTAAAATCAAAACAATGTATTTAAGGGAAAAACATAAAAGATCATTGGCAAATGATTGGTAGCTGTTGTATTTTCGAGATTTTTCCTTACAACAAAAATAAACAACGGTTGTTAGTAATAAAATACATACAAATATATATTTAGGATAATAAGATCGAAGAAAGCATTTATGTCTACCAAAACACCACTTCCAATAAAGGTACGCAATGATGACATCAGAATCAGATTAACGGCAAATATGATATATTTTTTACATTTTAGCTTTGTAGTTTATTTCGTATATTTATAAGCTAGTAACGCATTGTTATGTACACCATATCACCCTTGTTATTATCTATATCTTAACATTACAATATATTACAAGACGCCGTACAGAACACAAGTTGTTATTTTGCAATTCGCCGTACTACGTGATACAAGTTGCCGTACAATAAACAAACACTATTTTGGTCATATTCTTTTGAAAACATCTTTTTGATAGCGAATTTCAGTAAATATGAAGTCACATTATCATAATCTAATTATGTGTCTGTAAAAAAATGAAAAACAGTTGAGTATCATGCAAACGGGGCGACGAAGGGCGATTGACCTCGAAATTTTCTGGTACTAAGTGCACCGTTTTGGAGTATAACACAAAATCTTGTATTTGTTTGCTACTTGTTGGTATAAAAATAAAGCTTTATATATCAGTAAATCGTTTCAGAAACTATACCTCATCAAATCGCTAGAAATGGTCTAAATTAAAGGAATTCTAGACTTGTTTATTTATTTTTCCTTTCTCTCCGCTTCGTTAGTACCCAATTTCCGGTGGCGATGATACACAGTGTTTACTGTGCGTATTGCTGTGTGTTTGTTTTTCTACATTGGCTAGAGGTATAGGGGAGGTTGAGATCTCAAAAACATGTTTAACCCGCTGCATGTTTGCGCCTGTCCCAAGTCAGGAGCCTCTGCCTTTTTAGTCTTGTATGATTTTTAATTTTAGTTTCTTTTATATATTTCGGAGTTTAGTATGACGTCCATTATCACTGAACTAGTACACATTTTTGTTTAGGGGCCAGCTGAAGCACGCCTCCGGGTGCGGGATTTTCTCGCTGTATTGAAGACCCATTGGTGGCCTTCGGCTGTTTTCCGCTCTTTGGTCGGATTGTTGTCTCTTTGACACATTCCCCATTTCCATTCTCATTTTATGGAGAATGACACCCAGCCACCTTAAATACAGGGTAAAATATTTTGCCTCATACCCCCATTTTTCTTTTCATATAAGACTTAATTAGCTCATAAAAGTCATTTACGAAAATTTAAGCAGTTTCTAGATTTCTTTTCTTTCGATTTGAGACCCAAATAATACCAATGGAAATATAAGGTAAAAGTCTGAGTCAGCCTTTTTCCGCCATTTTTAAAAATCAAATATCTCGAAAAGGAGCACCATAACACATCAATATTTTTAGCTTATTTTGTTCCTTAACTAATGCTCTTCCGACTTATAGTATCAATTTTAAATTTTTGATTTTTTAATTTCACCTAAGTACATCCTTAAAGAATAAAAAAGACGAAACAAGTAAGTTTGAATGCCAGAATCGTCTATGGTCACATTTGCCTGAGGTAATAGCAACCTCAGTTTTTGTATAATTTACGAACTTAAATTTATACTTGTTAATTATAAAGCCAATACCTAGTTTCTGTTCATATGGAACCTTGTCTAAAACTCGTATTTCTTTGACGCTATCACCATACAGCTGTAAATGTTTAACTACATGTTGTCCTAGAAATCCACTTCCTCCCGTTACCAAGACAACATACTTGCTCATCTTACATAATTGATTCTATATGAAAAAATGCAATAAAATGTATGTCTTCAGTAACTGTTTCTAACACGTAAGACCAACGAAGCTATATCGTTTAGAGGAGTTGTTATTGGTTGATTTTGGTGTCTATATAGCTAGTATTTAACACCACTATGAGTACTCCTGGCTAAATCTTAGCGGTCAATTTGTTGAGTCAGCAGTAGCACAAGCAGAAAACAGCCGACCTATAGCAGGAAAACGGGCAAATCTAGTCAATTGAGACCGGAATCGAGAGCACCTTGCCCAGAGCTGGGTTCGACATCATAACAGCAGTGTTGGCAGACCAGTAATCACTGAAGATGGACTGCTCACAGCCCCTCCCATCCAACTCTATACCCCACCACCCTCTTTGCTATAGGTGATCTGGCATTACCACAATATCCATTATATACCTAGTAATGTGTGTTGTTACAGTTATACCAAAGCTTTGTTCTAAATCTTGTTCTAGGTTAACTGGCATTAATGTTTTCGATTAAATAAAGATTTAATTGAGTCTATATCTTCATCTAGACATATCTTTCAAGCAGTTCTAGCTTCAAGGCATGAATTTTTAAATTAAGAAAAAAATGTCTACATTATATTATGATGTAACTACTACTTACAAACTGGATACATCAATATCATACTAGACGGTCAATGTCCATATAAACTGTCTATCTTAGAGTCAGTATAAATATATCAAATTAATTATAAATAGTGATAATATTTTAAATATATTTGTTTATATTCAGATAATATTTTACACGTATGGATCTTTAATTCGAACCCCTGTGCCTTTTTTTTTAGAAATTGAAAACTAATAGAATATATTTCGCTAAAAGTAACATTTTAAATGAATAGGATAAACTCGGGTTAGAAAAACAGACATGTGAACTATATTTGTTCAAATGTCGTACTTATTTTACAAAATCTAAAAAAGAACTAAATTGATTTAAGTGACGATGATACATGTATCTTTATTTTTTTACTACGAAATGTACACTTCAGTTTCATCGACCGAAAAAAATTAAAATGACAAAGAATATTACTGATTTGGGACAGACACATAAAATTGTAGCGGGGTTAAACTATTTTCTCAAAAATGAGTCAGAAGATACCAAAGGGACAATAAAAAACTTTAAGTTGAAGACCAACCGCAAATACTACGGGAAAAATGGAAAACGAGGAAAATAGCACTACGTAGAAAACTAGCTAATTTAAAAAGATTTGCAACACGAACTGAACAAATACAACACCCTCAACTACCATTTTAAAGTCTATATATCAAAATGTAGAAACGGAAATAAAATTTAGCACAGGATAAGCAACTCTATAATATTGGGGTATATATAGATTAGTAGATAACAAAAGTATTAACAAATCAATAGTGCACATAAAACAATAACAAAATGTTTGCAATAACTGAAAGCAAACGCAAAATACTTGATTTACCCCGATCGCTGTATACCTTCATTGTAAATTTTAATAATTAAATCGTTTTTCAGAACAAGGAATGATCCTTGTAAAATTGGGTACATTGACATTTTGTTTCGACTGCCGACTAAAATTACTATTAAAATTATGTAACTCTGAAGTGTTATTACTAGCAATTTGCGTCCGCCCAGACACATTATACCACAACTAATTCATCGCTTATATATTTTCATGTATGAACAAATATTCAATGCCAAAGTTTTGACATTCCGAATTAACTGTCAAATACTGCAGGCTTTAGATGAAAAGACGATATTTATTGATACACTTTAGAATAATGAAAATGAACCTCGTAGTTTTCATTTCTCGCTTTACTTTTCCTGACAAATGAGACTCTGTAATAATTCGGGTCCCTTAGTTGCCTCCTGGACAACTTAGGGTTTATGTAACAGGTGATTACCCAAGGGTATTAACAAAATATGCTTAAAATTGAGGAAAAACGCACACTAAAAAAAAAATGAAAATGAACCTCGAAAATAAATTAACAAAACTAATGTTATTAATAATCATAGTTATATACTAACTTTCCCATCTCAATTTTATTTTAATGATTATAGAAAATAGTTCAATCGTCATTTTGTATAGATTTCAACCGGGACTTTAATCATTTATTATTTAAATAGTGTCAATGCGTGATAAGTGTGATAACACAAGGTCATGTGGGTTATAACTAGTTCACTAGTTTACAAGAGTACTTAGCTACTTAAATATCATACATAGCAAAGGTAAGAATGTGAAATATTTTTAACTTCCTGATAATATATTGTTGGACCGCGTTTCTTTTATATAACTTGCATGATGGTTGTATAGATGATTTATCATCGAGAAATTATAAAACAATTATAGAAGAATTTGGAAAATACGTAAATGAGACGAGTACGTAACAATGTCTATTTTTTCAATTTAAAATGTCAGCTAAAACATTTTTTAATACAAAGATGGCCATTAAAGTTCGAAAGCAGTTATTTCAACATTATGTAATTATAATTCGAGCTAGTATATTTAATATGTAAGTTCACGTTTTAAAAGAAAAATGTGTTAAAATTTCCTATCTTTATTATGTGAAACAGAAGACTGGATCGAGAAAGATGACTAGCGGTATTGTCTTGGTGACTGGTGGAAGCGGATGTTTAGGACAACATATTATCAAACATTTACACCTTCTGGGAACTGATGTCAAAGAAATTCGTATTTTAGATGTTGTGAAATACGAACAAAAATTAGGTATGGCTTTATTATAATGTTACATAGTTCATTTGACGTAATTCATTGAACAATGAAAGTGACTTGTGATTTATCTTAACATTGTTCTCTTTTGATAAAGTTAAAGAAAGTCGTCATATCACGAACGAAAACGTAATTTTATTTAAATGTTTTCATAATTTCTAAACAGGTGAATACATACAGGTATATGCGAATATATGAAGCATGAGGAATGTCTTGGTCTCCCTTTTAATATTTGGTTTGTTCAACTTGAAATAAATAACATACGATTTATACACCTTAGAATATCAAACTCGTGTGTTTCCTTCGATTTTCAATCTTAGAGTCAGTATAAATATATCAAATTAATTATAAATAGTGATAATATTTTAAATATATTTGTTTATATTCATATGAGATAATATTTTACACGTATGGATCTTTAATTCGAACCCCTGTGCCTTTTTTTTTTTAGAAATTGAAAAACTAATAGAATATATTTCGCTAAAAGTAACATTTTAAATGAATAGGATAAACTCGGGTTAGAAAAACAGACATGTGAACTACCAATGTCTTGGTCTCCTTTTAATATTTGGTTTGTTCAATTTGAAATAAACAACATACGATTTATACACCTTAGAATATCAAACTCGCGTGTTTCCTTCGATTTTCAACAGAATTTTATGATTAAAAGGGGATGTAAGGTATACGTCATTGAGTTCATCTGACATAGGTGGCAAATACATTATACAGGGTAGGTAAGGGTAAAGGAGACAGCAACCCGATTCCATACAGGATAGGCAGGTTCTGCTTAGTATTTCTTCCGGGTAATTTGGTACCGGGAAAGATCTTTCACTGAAGATTAGGCATGTTGGATTGGAACATAAATTTAGCCTTACAACAAGCCACCTACGGACCACTCACAGAGTTGTTATACATGTTTTTAACGTGCAGAGAGCGTGGTAATCAACCTACATGAAACTTCAGATTAAACGTCTCCATTACGAACGAACGTGTCTGCGTATTTATACATCCCACACAGCCAAATGGAGGTCTCACTTTAGCAAGGACGGAAATGTTTAGCCTAAAGGGCTAACCCGTGTTGAAATCAGTATCAATTCTAGCCCCATTATTTTTTCTTAAATAACCATTAATGCCGTACCATATATAATGCTTGCAGTTACAATGAGCAAGCTCAAAGTACTTTACTTACTGATACGATATCATCCCATCATCAATTGTAATATAAGTAGCTGTACATTTAATGTCATATAACAATGTCACAATCTGACTGTTGTCATTCGGAGAAACAAACTACAGATTTTGAATACAGAAAAACAAACAGAACATTTTACGTTTACTCTTCCGGAGCACATTAAATCACCTAAGGTTTTGGTGTTATTCGTGTTGCTCAGTCTTAAAGATTTTTATGTTGTGTTTTGTGTACTATTGTTTGTCTGTTGGTCTTTTTATTTTTAGCAATAGCGTTGTTAATTTATTTTTGACATGCGTTTGAATGTCCCTTTTGTATCTTTTGCCTCTCTTTAGTATCGCTTTAAACTCTAAATTTGCTAATTGATGCTCACCCAAAATAGACTAAATAATCTTTCTGTATTACCGTCCAATTCATTTTGCTTCATGAAGGTAATAAATCTTGTGAAGATGAACAAACATGTATAAAGCATAAATGTTAACCAAATGTTAAACCATTTCTTGTACATGTCTGTTTCAGATTTTGAAATAAGCAAACCAATGAAAACGTTTGTTGGAAGTATAACTGACCAATCAGTGGTCAATAAAGCATGTGATGGCGTGGATGTTGTTCTTCATATTGCATCACTGATAGACTGGACGTTATTTCCTAATCATAAGGCTTTACATGAGGTTAATGTCACAGGTAATGGCAAATAGACAAAAATAAATTCGTGCCGCGACATTATGGTATAAAATGTGTAAAAATATAAATAAAACAATATTTTTATAGAAATCAAATAAGAAATTTAAATATTTCAATTTACAATAATTATATTCTTTTCTCCACAATTCATAATTTCAGTCTAAAAATGTTGGCAAAAGAAGAAAAAATGGACTTCTAATTTGGTATAAAATAGATATGGTATGATTACCACTTAGACAAATCTTCCAATCAAAGACCAAATGACATACATGTAGAAGTTAACAACTATGGGTCACGTACGTCTTTCAACAGTGAGCAAAACCCATTCCGCATAATCAGCTATAAAAGGCCCCGAAATGACAAATGTAAAACATTTCAAACGAGAAAATGTAAAACTTGGTACATTTCTCGATAAGTATTGGACTCTAGTAAAATATTCTGTTGAGAGGCTATAGTTATCATCTTAATCAATAGCACAGTGTAGATACTATTCTGTACGCTATCCGGAAGTCGCGATTTTCGAAGCGATGATTTCCAACTGGCTAACAGTACGGTTTTGCCTACGGTGACTTTTCTCATCATTTGTTTACTCCTATATCTGTAAAGTGCTTTGGACATCTTCAAGGTATGTATAGCATCATAAATATGAGTAACTGTAACAAAAAATGCATTAGAATATAAAATATACGTGTGCATCACACCAACTTGATAGAAAAAGTGAAATCGATGGACAATTTTGCTCTCGTAGTTCAAAGCAAATAATCTTTTATTGCAAATATTTGCATCGGTTTACAGTTAAATATATACTGTTTTAATATTCTTTTGTATTTAAGTAGAATATTCGTATTTCCCATAAAAATGTGTTTTCCTTGAGGATCCCAAAATAAATTACTGTACGATCAGTCTAGAACTGACTGTATTCTAGAAGCGATTTCAGATTTTTGACTGTATGACCAGTCGTGATTTTGAAAAAACAACGGCAATTTGAAGGTATATACGTGTCTATGTGATATTATGAACTGTCCAGGGAACTATAACGTGTAATTTCTTTCATCAGACAATACAAATATATTTCTGATGATTTTTGTAGACGGCAAAATAATTGTATTTTTGTTCCGTCAGTCTTATTTAAAATCAAATGCCTAAAAAGCAATACACGATTCGCTTGTGGACTTTGTAATAGTGTATCGTTGCAGTTATCTGTTTAGCTATTACATTTTTAAAGACTATTTACACCGTCCGCCGTTGACCAATTGATGATAACATAAATCAAGCTTGTCTCTTTTAAAATTACAAAAAATGGATAAAGAAAGCTTTGCGTAAGGGGATAATTCATGTGATATAATTTGGGTAAGTTTACAGAAATCATTACCTGTATTAATAACGAATGAATTTAAAATGAAAAGGATTAAAGTCCGTATCTTATATAAAGAAACCCCATAAAAGATTTTTACTAAAACTCGAAATAGACGGTGCACAATACAGTCATTATCATTTATGATAAGGAATCCGAGAAAGATTAATTAATAGTTATATCAGTGACGGATCCAAAAAAGGGATCCGGCGGTTTGAAACCCTTTTAACTATCAATGCATTTGTATGGGAACATATATTTGGAATCCCTTTTCTCCTGGATTGGACCCTCTCCATTTAAAATGGCTGGAACCCCAATGTATATTAAGTGGTTTATGAGGAGATGCGCTTACAAAACCGGCAAAACATATTGTACCGGTCCAACGGACAAACGGAAAGACGGACTTCATTATTACTATAAACCCCCTTTTTACAAAGTGGTGTACAATTGAGTGTCAAAGAGACAGCTCTACATCCAAAACAAAGTGAAGGAACTGTGATCAATTATAGGCTACAGTACGGCCTCGAATGTGTGTAAATACATGCATTTTTATATAACAATTAAATCTGTGTGTTTGTACAATTTTAAGTATAACGGAGGACATTTCTGAAACTTATATATACAACAAACCTTCCTCTTATTTTAGCAACATTTAAACATCCTTATACTTAATGTAGTAAGTCGAGTACACCCTATCAAGCTAAAACATGTTTCATAAGTTTTCAGGATGTGAATTTATTGAAATATATTTGTGTTATTTAGAAAATGCCACCTTCTAATGTATCGTAAATAACTTTGAAATCACCACTAGAATACAGTGAACTAAAGACTGATCATACATTTTCAAAATATACAAGCGAGACTGATCGTACAGTGAGAAATTCAAACAAGTGTAATTTTCTTATTTCTGGCTTCAAAGATCTGGTTGAAACTTTTACCACCACTTGAAATATACTTCATTTAGTTAATTAAGTCTGGTTTTACGTTAATTTGTACACTAAGAGGGTAAAAGATTGTTTTAGGTTCACCGACTGATTTTCCTCAGTGATGCACTTGAAAATCTCTTGATTAAGGCAAAGATACGAATAATGAATGTGCTGAATTTAATTCTAAACCATTTGAGAATATCGATGTCAGCTGAATTAATCATTAAGCAATGTACAGATGATCAACTTACCGTTTAATTCAGTATATCCATCAAATTTAAAATGTGATCCAAAAGTTCTCGCTTCGAAAATCGCGACTTCGGATAGCGTACAGAATAGTATCTACACTGTGAATAGGTCCTCATGTTCCTGTCAATAAAAAATGCAAATCTACACGACTACAGTCTACAGTTATCCTGATATAAATGTGTAATACAACAGATAATACGCTTGAAACCGGTAATGTTCTTTAACTGTTCATAATGTATTGATGAGACCCGTAAAACACTTGAAGGGATAAATATTAGCAAACTTCTTTATACGCTGATCCGGATTTTGAACATGCTAGTTTAAAAGTTAAAAGTCCACTGGAAGCCATGACACCTTTATTGTATATAGATATTGTGTTTATTTTCCTTATACACATTATCATGAATTAGAGCCGACTAGCCTTTGCTCTTAATCCTTAATGCCGTGTGTTTAGCGGAGAAGCAGCAAATACCAATTTAAAAGTCTTTGGTTTGACGGCTGTGGTTCGAACCCATTACCTTCCGCACTTGAAGAGAACACGCTACCATTAGACCACCGAGGCGTTTACGTACCTAGACACTGATGAGTCTTTTTGTAGACGAAATGCGCGTCTAGCGCAAATACAAAATTTCAATACTGGTATCTATGATGAGTTTATTTATTAACACAGGGAGAAACCGCGAAGGAGAGACCGAGTACTCCTTATGGCTGAACATTTGTTTTATTAGTACATTA
Source organism: Mytilus coruscus (assembly GCA_017311375.1). Taxonomy (NCBI): domain Eukaryota; kingdom Metazoa; phylum Mollusca; class Bivalvia; order Mytilida; family Mytilidae; genus Mytilus; species Mytilus coruscus. The sequence continues at coordinate 26,004 of JAASAO010004247.1, read as the reverse complement.
TTATATTTTTAAACTGCAGGATGTATATTTTATTGGGCTCCTCCGGCCCCTATTTCTTTGCTCAAATCCTAAATGTGCGCCACTGGGCAGTCAATATATTGTGAAAGCCAGTAACAAAGGTTTGAGTTATATGAGAAAATGCAGTAAAAGTATATAGAAATATCATTTAAACACACTAAATTTAATTGTAATTTACACATTTCATTTGAAGGAACGGAAACGATTCTGAAGGCATGTAAGGATAAAATGTACCATACCTAATCTACTGCAGCTCTCTTAGCATATTCTACGGTCCACGGAAATAAAGGCGGGAACTGAAACTTCAGTGCAACCACAGACTAACTTATACTTTGGAGCATATGCTAAGACAAAGTTAAAAGCTCAGAAAATGGTGCTAGGAGCAAATGGAAGTAAACTCAAAATGGTAATTCATACATGTTCATGTGTTTGTAGCTTTTAGTTGACAAATTACTCATTTAAAACAAATTAATACCTTATAGTTATACAGAATAAAATTATAATTTTGATTACCAAACACTGGTACTAAATTTTGAAGTGAACGATATGTTTGTCTTCAAGTAACGAATTTACATTATTACCAATAAAAACAGTTTCCTTCCTAATGGTGTTGTACATAATCAAACCTACAACCTTCAGCAAGCGTACTACATTTATGACAAAATAACATGGAGGCTAAATAAATACATTAGATACATCTTGGAACATTGAAAGATTCGAGGTAATGTTAATACATCAAGTTGGTGGAACCTCAGTCTTATAATAAAAAAAATGAATTAACGCTACAGTGTATTGTTAGTATGGTTGCATACACACTGCTTAAACACAGTAGAAATTATGATGTTATAAAATCATTTTCAATTTATATTTCTTAACATATTCAATGATGTGTTTTGGTGTTAAGAAGCTGTTTCAGTCAAAACAAAGCAAATTATGAAGTTTAATTTTACATCATTGTATAATTACTTGAAACTAACACTACTTAACGTCTGTAAAATTGTGTTCGTATCTTACTTCTGTAACAGCATCAATGTTAGAGCAATTATTTAATTTTATTTTTAATTGGTAGATCATGATTTTGTTTATTTATATAGGTAAGTCTCTAAGATCATTAGCAATTCTCCCACTACCACTATATGGCGAACTGGACTACCACAATATTACACCAAGTGTTCAACCTTTCAAAGATAAAACGTACACTCGGATTGGACCAATGACAGCACGTGTACATTACAGTTATGCTGGTAACTGTGCTTATATGTTTATAAAAGCAATGGAAGCCATTCAAAGGAATCCAGAAGTAGGGGCGAATACTTCTTTTCAGCGGACGATACACCACCAAACATATTTCCGGAAACCATCAGACCTTTCTTTGAACAGTTTAATGTCAAAACGACAGCATGGCATATACCATACTGGTTAATAATGTCATTTGTGTTTATTGTTTTTGTGTATTTTATGTTATACGATTCTTTACACCAGTAGATTTAGTAAATTTAGGATTCACAACCGGAAGTATATCGTTTCTGAACACCACGTGTTACGTCACATACGATAAAGCCAACACGTTACTGGGATACAAACCACTATACGACTACAAAACTTCTATTGAAATGTCTAAACAGTTTTACGCAAAAGTTGTTTTTGAGAGTTATTTAGAAAACCGGGTGGAAATAGGCATCATTAAAACAGCACTCGGTTGTAGATATTGTAAGGATTCTTTATTAAAGGTCTTAGGACTTAAGCAAAATAACAGTAGTCTCATATAAAGACCCTACAAAACACAATTATAAAATACTATAATTACTAGTGCAAAGAAAGATAACTCTGACATGTTTATGAACAAGTACATTGCACTGTATAACATTTTAAGTAAAATAAAATTGTCATTCTCTTTTACATCTATATTTTCTGTCTCAAAGACTCAACTTAAACTTGTGTCCTACATGTATTAGTTTATGTATCTCATAAACTTAACTGTGATAAATATTATGTTACCATGTAAAAATATACTCTACATGAATTCATAATTATAAATAAATGAAGCAAAACAGCAAAGCATTAAAACATCTACATGCAGCAACTAAGCAAAGCAAAATAAGCAAATTATTAACTAAATTATAAAACTACATAATACAACTCTTTGCTTACCTTAAGTGCTAATTTGAAGGTCACAAGACTAACATCATATGTGTTTGGCTACATCAAACAATAACCTGAAGATAAATATGAATTTATAACTTATGTGTTCCATGTCTACAATATGACTTCATAATATGAACACATACCAAAAATAAGAAAATCTGTTCCCTTAGATACTAAAACATAATAAAGGTTTAAAATGAATATTTAACATGTTTAACTATTTATTTACTTCTTACTTATACACAAGAAAACTCTTTCTTAATATTTAATATCATTTCACTCCAATGCTCCATTATAATCTATTATTTAAGATTATTTAATATTTTAATCATTTATCAATCTTTAATCATTTAAAGCATGTTATGGGTTAATTAATTGTATTTATCATTCTTAAAGGTCAGATTCACACTACAGATTCATTTCTCCATTCAATCAAGCAATCTAACCAAATCTTGCATACTCTGTTAAAAACTCTAGGACTATTAAAATAATTTGAGAAAAGTATATATAACTGACCTGTAAAGTAGTAATATAGATTCCCAAAGATTCAGCAATAAATATATCAATATATATATATCAAGCCAATTTACAAACTCCAGAATTGTGAAATATAACTGGTCAGTAAGACAGTTGAAATAAGAGTGTCCAGAACAATAGAATTTCCTCCAAAAAGAACAGGTGACCAAAATCACTATCCATAAAGAAATATAGCCTTATTTAAGATTCTAAATATTTGTACGACTTTGCCCCCAGCAGAGCTATAGAAAAACAATACATTAACGGGTGTTACACGGACACTTTTTAGATGATACACGGACACTTTTTAGTTGTTACACGGACACTTTTTATGAATAGAATCACTCGTGCATGATCAGTGAGTTCATGGGCACTTTAAATTTCAATTAGATTTGAACTTTTTGTTTCACCGACATATTTCTTGTCTTTTTCATTAAAATATTTACGTTGGCATCAATAACTATATTTTTTTCAAACAATTCCAGTATATTACTATTCATATCAGTACACTAAGGGATTGACCATTTAACTTCAAAAGGGGAGTTATGTTTTTTCCTAAAAAATATTCTGATCCCCAATTTTATTAGACAAAAATATATTGTGGTCAATCAGATGACAAAATAATGTTCTGATTCCTGATTTTCCGACTACCGTATATAATAGTGCTAATTTCGAAAAAAATATGTGGGTGATAGCGTTGATAAACTAAATCATTTTCTTACTCAGAAAAAGACATACCCCTTTTGAAGCTAAATTGTCGGTCCGTAAATGTATTTTTTTTCAATATATGGACATGAATAGTATTCTGGACAATGCTGAAAGTAAAGAAATGCTGGTACCGACGTTTATATTTCAATAAAAAAGACAGGAAATATATATAAAAAAATCAAATCTAATCAAAAGATAAAATCCTATCAACTCACCAATGCACGATTGATCCTATAAATAAAAAGTGTCCGTGTAATACATGTTCAAATAGGCAGCAAATCTTGAAGAAAATCATTCAACTTATGTCACCAATTTTGGACGGTAAGCTGCGATTGGATCATATTGTGACACGTGTTTGATCCTGACCAACACTATTAGAGACATATATAAAAACCTATAAGCATAAATTAAAAAAAAAATCCAAAATATATGCCTATATATATCTAATAACAAGACAAAATCGATTTTTTCATACCATTTCATTCACTAATGAAATAGGAAATTCATTCTTTTTATAATGTTATTGAATTTATATATTTGGGAGCAAACGTACGATTTTTATTATTTTTTAAGGCGGAGTGGGGGAATGGAATGACACATCCTGCATGTTTTCAACAAAAAAGGATCAAGCCTGTTTATTTTAAATTTATTTTAACCCCCTTTTCGTTTTGCCACAAATAAAAATCAAACGTTAGCTTGCTTACCTCTGAAATCTTTTTCATACATTACTTACTTGCGAAGATGCATTTTAAAAGTCTAAAATGTGTACGACATTCATCTTTACTTGACATGGTTCTTTTTATGAAATTATTAAATTCTTGAATTTCTTTAGAAAAACTATAGGCTGAAGGAAGTGAAAAAAGTTTGTTTAAACTGTCTTACTGTAACTTACAATAACTGGTATATGGCCATTTCAGTTTCTAATGTTAAATTTTGATACCTCTTCTACATGCAAAATGTACTACTTCTTTCTTGAAACGTCGTACAAGTCAGATACAAAACAAAGGTAACAAAACAGGCCGGAAACAAACTGCCGAATAGTTTTCTGCACTCGTAGTCAGGTCAAGGTCCTCGGCTATCGCCTCGGACCTTCACCTGACTACTCGTGCAGAAAACTATCCGGCAACGGTTGTTACCGGCCTGTTTCTTTGTTACCTTTGTATTGTATCTAATACTTACACCCCAGTTCAATTGTTATACTTCATAGTTTCTATTTCTGAAACAAGTGTAAATTGAATAGATTTATTGTTACGAATAACAATGGATTTTGACCACAGGGTGTGACGAGCTGGGTTTCTGGAAACCCTGCTTCTACATCCCGCAAACAAAGTCCATTGTTATTCGTAACAATAGAAATTGATTATTTTTAAATAGCATGAACACAAGAAATTACTAGTAGTGTTCACTACAAATTGTTTCATGATATTAAAAAACACATTTTAGGAAATTCCAATAAGCATCTATATGGAATACAAAAATAATCCTTTAAATACTCCTTTGCTTGAAGGTTTTTTATCCCAGTCACCAGTCATATGTCTCTACTCCTGGACCCCCGGTTACCCAGTGGCCTATCCGGGGTTGGGGTTCCGCAGATTGGACCCGACTTTTATTTAAAAGATTAATGCATTTGAATGGTTGGAACTCCCCCTTTTCTCTTGAGTTGGGAACCCCGGCTGGATCAGCCCTGATTAACCCCAAAAGGAGTTCCTCTACATTAAATTTTGTATGTTGAGCGTGTCTGGTAGTCGGGTTTCTAATGCAGACACACCTGTCCTGTAGTATGTTCGAATATGAATTTTGTTTATTCTCAAGAAGAGGTGGGGGCTTTTGTTTTTGATAAAATCGTAAGATATAAAATAGTTATGATTACCTTTATTAAACTGATACAGGTAAGTACTTTGGGGTATAATATTGCCTTCATCTTTAGTCTCTTCTACCAAATCCAACGCTTGCCACAAAATGTCGTCCGTCTTATACCCGTCTATATTGACAACTGTATACCAGGAGCATGATTGATGTTTTTTTTAAATAAGAATGCACGAAACGGTCAACCTTGACCTGCTGATCCATATTAGCACATGGATTTAACGGGAATATGCAAAACAGCAACTTTGACATCTGTTAAATCTACTCACTTGTCAAAGTTTGAACGAAGATAGCCAAAGTAAGGTTACTAGTGGGGTTTCATGTAAAAAATTCTATAAATTATGGTTTGATATTGTAAATAAATATGCTGTCCATTCTTTTCATTTAGTAATTAATGTTAAGAAATATAGGGTTTATAATGGGGTGTAAGTTAGTTATACACCTGGGACACGGCGTGTCTGGATAAGAAACCTCTCGGCCTCCGGCCGTCTGGGTTTCTTATCCAGACACACCTATACCTCGGTGTATAACTATTACAGAAATCAAGGTAACATAGACAAACAAGTAAACTAGTCAGTATAACAGTATTCAGACTGAACAAATTAAATACCATTCAGTTTGTAACTAATAATATCAATAGTATGAAAATCATTTTATTCCAACAAATTTAATCAGTATATACAAATTTACAATTACCAAAAATATACTAAATTCCACTCTACCACCATGACCACAGAAACAATTCTTTTAATGAGATTATCGACACTTTTCACTACAAAGTATGGGTCTTTTAAGGCTGATGTTTCGCAATTATTTTAATTTTATTATATATGGTTATCAGAAACTTTCCTGGGAGATAATATGCTTCATTTGTGTCATAATCGAAACATTTTTATATCGATGATCTATCATACTTCATGGTATTGTCTGCTCATTGGTAAATTTGATGAATTGTCTTTACCTCAAAATCACCACGTGCGCCCTTAGTTTCTAGCGATAATTTTTCATATCACTCGACTCCGCTGAGAAAAGAAATTATCAGTCAGTAAGATCAAAGGAAAATTTCGTAAAATAGCGATAAAGAATTTTAATATAAAAGGTGAGAAGATAGCTCTTATAACAAATAAGATAAAGAAAAATGGGGTCCCTGAATTTGTTTTCTTGCTACATATTAAAATAGGTATATTCACAACACTTTCTATTATAACATTATCTGAATTTTAATAATAAAAAAAGCAATGCATGAGGTTGTTAAATTTGATATATGCCTTTTGTGCTTCTTTGTTACATATTTGTTTGTTTTATAGTGATTAAGATTATAACACAATGTTGACTGCTGTACCCTATTTTGACATTTTTACCTATTATGTCTGTTTGTTTTGTTCACGCATCGTTGTCAATATAATAGAATTTGATACAACTGTCATACAAGTGAGAGGTTTAGCTAGCTATAAAACCAAGTTCAATCCAACATTTGCTACATAAGAAAATACTTTTACCAAGTCAGGAATTATATATGACAGTTGTTATCCATTCGTTTGATGTGTTTGAACTTTTGATTTTGCCATTTAATTAGGGACTTTCCTCTTTTGAATTTTCCTCGGAGTTCAGTATTTTGTGGTTTTACTTTTATCTGAGTTATCTTCTTTATAATCTGAGTTATCTCCCTTATTTGGCAAAGTTGAAAAAATGAATCAAACACAAATATGGTGTTTTTAGAAATAACAGCAGTAAATATGATAAAACACATAATTTTCTATATTCACATCAAAAGTCTTATACATGAATTACATACTACTCTCAAAATTTGCACATTTCATTAGAGATTTGGACCAACTGTTTTATGCTACTTCAAAATCCAAGATGGAGGAAGACACCCGAGCCACCTTAATGACAGATATTAGGTAGTATGTGTTAAATCTTTGCATACTTTTTCACATCTATGTTCTAACAATTAATCATCTGCCACAGATGTTTAATTATGAATCAGCTCGGATTTGTTTTCTCTGTTGAATTGTCTCACATTTTTCATCCAGGGGTCTTTATTACACTTATAGCTTACTAAACGGTATGGTGTTTGCTCACTGATGAAGGCCGTAAATTAACCTGTAGTTTCCGCATTCTGACTAGAACCTGACGTATGAATAAAGGGGATATGTGGTATACGTCAACGAGACAACTACTCAACGACACGTAAACATATTCAAATGAAATTAATAAAATAGTATTTCAAAAGATACGTTCAACAAGTATATGTAATATAAAAATATTTATAGTTCGCGTTGTGGTTTAGAATTTAGTTAATCGCACAAAATAACGCCTATGTATTTGCTGAAAATTTACTCGAGTGGAATAAATGGATTCCTGTGATCTGTGGCATAATTAAGGCTGAATTTAAAGTGTGTGTGAAGAGTTGCAGTGTTACACTGCCGGTGTCCTATAGCCATTCTTCCCCATGCCATTTTTCCGCGGGGAAAAACTGGATCGATCCAATTTTCCACTCGGAAATATTGGCATGATCCCACTTTTCCTCCTTAGCGTCATGGGGAGGGCAAGGATCAGGCCAAGTTTTCCCCTAATAGCACGAGAAGCTAATCCCCTTTTGTAATGTAACGTCGGCAACGTCAGTTAGAAATTTGTATCCAAAACATTTTAGTAACTTCTTTTAATAAGTTTAGCGGTACCAATCCTTCATCGTATTGATATACATTTCATATCAGAATATTTATGCATGAAGCGTACATTCTGATGTGCTGGTCACATTCATTTTCATTCATGAACCCTTGGTATCATTAGTCTAAACGAATACAATTAGTTAAACCACTTCAGGTCATTATGTAGTAGTGTCATTTTTACGCCTATTAAATAACAGTAAAATATCTTTATAACGTTCTTCAAATTAATTTATGATAAGCGTTTTACTCTTGAATTTTGATAAAGGAATATTATAATTTAAATCCAAATCTACACTTTACTTTTTATATTTAGTTCATGAATATTCAAAAGGATCTTACTTAAAATTACGTATCTGATTGGTCATTGTGATTTCGCGGTCAATTTATATTTTGTATTGACCAGGTAGATTTGAACAGGAACTTGAAATTGCAGTCGCATGATATTGTGTGTCCCAATTTATATCACCTGTATATTATTGTTTTCATTCATTGTGGACACAACATATTATCTGATTAATGTAAGTTATTTTCTTTATTATATAATTAATATTTTCACATGTAAATGATAAATTTAGCAAAGTTTTCTATGTTATGATTTCGTTCTCCTCGTAAAGTTTGGTTGTTACATTAGTATGATAGATGTACCGAGAATATTTTATTTAGCTTCGTGCTACATATATTTTATTATCTACCGTTAATTTGTCACGATAGAATATAGAATGAGATAATTTGCGCAGCTATTTGATTATTGACACAGATAATTGATATTTCATAAATGGCGGCATATTAAACAAAATAAGGAAAAGTGTTAATGTTGATATTTATTAGTACACTTATATTATACACTATAATGATAGAAGTATAACTATGAATGAACTTGAGTTATTTTGTCAAATTGTATATTTTAATATTTTACGAGTCCGAATGTTTATGATTACATTTTGGTTTTAGGACTCCATTGATGTAGTTATATACAGAGTATTACTTGTGAACTGTGCCTACTTCTTACCAGTAAAACTCACTCCACAAGTGGTAAGAGTTAATCTATTTTTAATTTTGTAATGTTGTAAACAGAACGTTATGGATTATTTCCTTTAAATATAGGGTTTTAAGCATATTTAAGATATTGGCTTAATTAGTCTTTATAAAATAGTATATGCAACTTAATGATTGTTGTAATGTAATAGTATGTAAAGAACAAATAATATATTATGTTCCGATTAGTTAATTGTTATATGTGCAGTTTTAACTTTAGTTTTGTACCGTACACATAGTTTACCAGTAAACATTATATAGTACACTATTTATGATCAAGGGTTACATTCTTGTGTAGTGTACCACAATGAGAAATAAGAGTACACGTGACATCTGAAAGAACTTACTGAATGTATTTAATATTAATTTCGTAGTATAGTACACAGTAATAAAGAGCATGGTATTTTACTAGTACAGTATCTGATAATTTGTAATTTGTGTTTTATAAAATAGAACTGTTATTTATAATTGTGATATTGTTATTTCAGAGTTTATTTTTCTATACTGGTTATTAAATCATCCGAACCCTATAGAGCAGAGTTTGTTGTTTCTTTACCCAAGATACGACACTGTTACAAAATGGCGCCCACGTAGTTTATGGATTGATGGCACAGTCATATTAGGGTTACCAGTGTGTGTGTTTAGTGACCACTGAAGCAGACGACAGATGAGACCACGTGATGTGTTTGTTTACCAACCATGCGCAGATGTCCGAAGATGCACGTGCCAGTATTTACATCCGTTGATGTCCACATGTGTTTATTTACATTAACATTTTATACCGTTTTCCAGTTATGAAGATTTAGAAACCGGAAGTTACTTGTAGTAACTTAGACTTTTGATTTTCTTAATTGAAAATAGAACTTTTGTTGTTTAAATTAATTCCTATTATTGTGATTTGAATTGGAATAGTAACTTAGCTTTATAAGGTAGGCTTTTACTTATATATATATTATAATTGTATACTGAAATAGTTTGCTTACACACTTTGAAAAATCTTTTCACATACATTAATTTGTTTACATAAAGGAGACTTTAGATAGATAGCATATATTGGTCGATTACTATATCGCATTGTAACATCAACACTTACTTATATACAGCAACACTGATAGATAGATAGCATACATACATTTGTACATGCAGTGTTATTGGTATACCACAGTTTCAACTTAAACTTAGTTACCCTTAATCATTTTACACATTGACATTGTTCATTCATACATACACTTTTGGACTTTGAATTTTTTTGGCGTCCTACATATTGACCTTTTCACACTTAAACATTTTTACTTAAGAACTTTGAATTTTTTTTTCATTGAACATTAACTTCATTTGAAGATTGATTGTTTACATGAGAGTGCAGATGTACTTGTAGATTTTATTGACTTTTATTTTACACATTAAAAGTACATTTTTTTTCATATACAGAAAGCAACACTATCGTATACAGTTATAGTATATAGCACCTGTACTCTGTGTTGAACTTAGACAGAGTTTGAAAAATCTATAGTTTGATTAGATAGATTCGAAACATGTGACTGTTGAATTATTTGAATTTATTCAATTACAAATATAATCTGATTGAGGTGCACTCATTTGCATATGATATATATTCAATCATTTTAATATTTGGTAGTACTATTTATCAAGGCACATCCATGTGTATTTGATATAATTTGAGTGTATTTTAGTTATTGTAGAATTGAGTATTGGTTATTGATTAAAATTTACCATTTTGATTTATTGTAATTATGATACTCTAGTGTGGTGGTTAGGTAGTTAATAGTTGTATTATAACATTTTGTTTTGAAACACCATTTATAGACATAGGTTTTGGAAGTGAAAGTATTTTTTTCATTTTCGGTTTTGTTGTTGGCATTTATCAAGTAAGTTGGGCTACTACATTCTTCCAATCGGTCATGGAACAGTATGGTTCAAAGAAGAAACGCCATCGCCGTAGACGTAGACAGCGACCCTACTGGGACAACGACTTTGACAACCAAGCCAACCAAAACTACTTACCTGCTTCGACTCTAATCCAACAACAAGAGATCCTATCGTATGTTATCGATGCGGAGGACTTAATCACATAGCCATTGGTTGCCGTATACGATTAGATCATTCACGACAAGCCTATAACTTCCAGCAGATCAACGCGGAAGATAGAACATATGCATACCAACAGCAACAGTCAACACGAGATGTCACTGACCAACTACTAGGTAACACCAATGAAGTCACTGTTAAGATAAATGGTATTCAAGCTACAGCATTATTAGATACAGGTTCCACAGTCAGCACTGTCAGCGAGTCATTTCATCGAAAATACTTACCTGATCATGCTATACAGACACTTAATCGTATTCTTAACATAGAATGTGCTGATGGAGAGAATTTACCGTATCATGGTTACATCACTGTCGATTTAGAATTACCTGGAGCATCACCATCAGATATACCACAACATTGCTTACTACTAGTGGTCCCTGATAGTACCTACAACCAGACTGTACCTTTGCTACTTGGTACCAACGTATTGAATAGAGCAATGGATGATGTAAAACAACGCTTTGGTCATCGATTTCTGCAAAACGCCAACTTGATCACTCCGTGGTATATGACGTTTCGTTGTCTTTTACTCAGAGAGAAAGAACTCAACAAGAGAAGCAACAGATTAGCATTGATTAAATGCGCAGAGGGAAAGACTGTTCGCATTCCACCGAATAAAGATGTCATGCTTCAAGGTTATATGGACCATGAGTTGCCGTACCACCCTGTATGTGGAATACTTCAACCAACACACAAGGCAGCAGTACCTATAGACTTAGATATAGCTCCAACACTTGTCAACTACGAATACAGAGATAACAGATTAGTACCTGTACATATTAGTAATGTAACAACGAGAACCATAACAGTTTCACCTAACACTATCCTTTGTGAGCTGCAACCGGTCTCAATTGCTGATATAGATAAGCCAGATGATACAGATTATGATGTTTTGAACGATGTCAACTTACCAGCAGACGTACTCAGTATCGAACAGTTAGAAAAAGGCAAACAACTACTTAGACAGTATAGAGATGTATTTAGTATGTCAGACACAGACATTGGTCACACAGATGCAGTTCGTCATAGAATTGATCTCACTGATGATACACCGTTCAAGTAGAGACATAGGCGTATACCACCAGCCATGTTTGATGAAGTTCGTACACATCTACAACAACTACTCACAGCTGGCATAATACGACGCTCACACTCACCTTGGTCATCTAATGTGGTACTTTGCCGAAAGAAAGATGGGAAACTAAGAATGTGTATTGATTACAGACAACTTAATCAAAGGTCCGTGAAGGATTCATACGCTTTGCCACGCAGCGAAGAGATATTAGACGCTCTAGGAGGCAACACGCTATATACAGTACTTGATATGAAGAGCGGGTACCATCAGGTAGAGTTAGGAGAGTCCTACAAGCAGAGAACTGCTTTCACTGTCGGTCCACTAGGCTTTTACGAATTCAATCGCTTGCCGTTTGGATTAGTCAACAGCCCAGCGACATATCAGAGGTTAATGGAAGAGATCCTAGGAGACCTCCATCTTGATATCTGCTTCATTTATCTGGACGATCTTATCATATTCTCCGATACTTACGAGGAACATCTGGTCAGATTAGAGAAAGTACTGCAGAGGTTAAGAGAAAGCGGACTTAAACTATCTCCAAAGAAATGCTCATTCCTTCAAGAGAAAGTCAAGTATATTGGTCACATCGTCTCCAAAGATGGCATACAACCAGATCCTGCAAAGATAGACAAGGTTACCAACTGGCCACGTCCAACAACACCAGAAGAAGTCCGTCGCTTCCTTGGCTTTGTAGGATACTACCGGAAGTTCGTCAAAGATTTTTCGAAAATAGCCAGACCACTCACCGATCTAATGCCTCCACCGAAAAGTTCATCAAAGAAACGCAAGCCACGACTCCGAGATCCAAACAGTCAATCATGGATATGGGGAGATCTTCAAGAAAAGGCTTTCCAAACACTCAAAACAGCACTAGCTTCACCACCTATACTTGGATTTCCACGATACAATCAACAGTTTGAGTTACACACTGATGCATCCATGCAAGGCTTAGGAGCTGTATTATACCAAGAACAGGAAAACAAGAAGCGTGTCATAGCTTACGCCAGTAGAGGACTCAGTAAGACCGAGCGAAATTACCCAGTACACAAATTAGAATTTTTGGCATTAAAATGGGCTGTCACCGAGAAATTCCACGACTACTTGTATGGAAACACCTTTACAGTACTGACAGACAACAATCCTCTTACGTACGTGCTAACATCAGCCAAACTAGATGCAACTGGTCACCGTTGGATTGCAGCATTAGCATCATACAACTTTAACATCATCTACAGACCAGGTTCCAAAATGTCGATGCTGATTCTTTATCGAGATTGCCTGAGTTACTTGGACGTAAACCATCCAACTTAGATGCTACTTCTGTAAAAGCCATCTGCAATCTACAGCATACTCAACCTTTCGTCGATAGTCTATCACTGAATACTACTACAATCGTGAATGATACATCTTTACCAGCACAGCACTTGGTTGACATCAAATCAGAACAAAAGAGTGATTACAGAATGAAAGAATGGATTTATTGGGTATCCCAACACCGCAAGCCAACCAAAGAACAACTAGAAAGATCATCAGAGAATACATGGTTCATTAACAACTTCGACAAGTTCCAACTGAAAGATGGTGTTCTATTCAGGAAGTTACACTTGATTTCCAGCCAGTTAAACAACTTGTTTTACCAGAAACTTGCGTTCCGAAAGTACTGATAGCACTTCACGATGACATGGGCCACCAAGGACGAGATAAGACACTGTCACTTATAAGAGATAGATTTGTTTGGTATGGGATGACAAGAGATGTAGATCAGTGGATTACGCAATGTAACAGATGCATAAGACGAAAAACACCAACTAATGAAAGGGCACCACTAGTTAGCATTGAAACATACCAACCACTTGAACTAGTATGCATGGATTACTTGTCACTGGAAAGATCAAAAGGTTTTGAAAATGTTCTGGTCATCACCGATCACTTTACCCGGTATGCCTTGGCAATTCCAACGAAAAATCAAACAGCAAAGACTACCGCCGAAGCATTTTTCAACCACTTTGTAGTACATTACGGCTTGCCAAAACGAATTCACAGCGACCAAGGTGCCAACTTTGAATCAAATATTATTAAAGAACTATGTAACATCACAGGCATGCAGAAATCACGTACTACACCTTACCATCCTATGGGCAACGGGAATACAGAGCGTTTTAATAGAACATTACTGAGTATGTTGGGTACACTGGAAACAACGCAGAAGAAAGACTGGAAAGCACACATAGCTGGATTGGTCCACGCTTACAACTGCACCAGACAGACAACTACCAGATACTCACCTTACTTCCTTATGTTTGGTAGAGAACCAAGATTACCGATTGACGTCGCCTTCAACCTCCCTTATAATGAACAAAAGCAGCCAGTGACGAAGTACATTGAAACCGTACAGAAAAGATTGAAAGAGGCATATGAGTTGGCAACAAAATACTCGAGAATAGGGAAAGACAGACAGAAATACAACTATAACAAGAAAGCTAGATCAGCCATCTTACAAACCGGCGATAGAGTCCTAGTAAAGATCTTGGCCTTCGACGGTAAACATAAACTAGCTGACAAGTGGGAAGAAGATCCATACCAGATTGTTAATCAGCCTAACAAAGAGATACCTGTGTATGTGGTCCAGAAAGAAAACGGAACTGGAAGAAAGAAGACACTTCATCGAAATCTTCTACTTCCAATTGGATTTCTGCCAAAGACGGATGAGTCTGAGATAACTCCTGCACCTAGACAGAAGCGTAAACCGAAGACGTCTGGACGACCACCGACGAAGTCTGTTGGGGACAGCATTGAAAAGATGACTGCATCGGAATCAGATGAGGAGTCGGAGCAGGAGTATTGGATAACAGTGACAGGAAGGAGTACACCTAGCGACACTGACAGTGAAGCAGATATGGTGGAAAGACCTGGGATAGATGATGTAACTATCAGCGACACTGGTGACGATCATGATGCCGTTGGTAGTAGCCAGGTTAATGGTTTAGTAGAGGACGCTTTACCTTCAGACATAGGAAATGCTGAAGAACCTACCCTGGAACAGAGGATGTTGAACCTGCAGCGACTGGTCAGAATATTGAAGCTGACGCTTTAGAATCGGATAATGGCAGTGCGTTGACGGAGGATCCATCTCTAGATGAAATGGCAGATGAACCCACAGATGATGAATCTATAACAGTACAACCAGTTAGAGAAAGAAGACGTAGATACTTACCTACACCACCACGTCACATACCA
The DNA here is from genome assembly GCA_017311375.1 of Mytilus coruscus. Lineage (NCBI taxonomy): Eukaryota > Metazoa > Mollusca > Bivalvia > Mytilida > Mytilidae > Mytilus > Mytilus coruscus. The sequence continues at coordinate 10,617 of JAASAO010004247.1, read as the reverse complement.
GAAACTATCACACTAGCTAGACCTCAAAGAAACCGACAACCACCGAAGTACCTACAGGATTATGTAACAACAGCAAAGCAGGCCACCACTAACCCAGATTGGTTGGAAAAAGTACATTGGTTGGAAAGTCAGGCAGAAACGGGACGATTTAGAGGTCTAGAGATGGAATTGCTTAGGGCGATCATCAAGATTGTTGAGAACAGTTGCTAATGTAAACAGCTTGACGAGGACGACAAGTTTTCAAAAGAGGGGAGAAAGACACAATGACATGGAAGTCATTTTCTTCAACAGAGGGGAGAATGTAGTAGTGTCATTTTTACGCCTATTAAATAACAGTAAAAATATCTTTATAACGTTCTTCAAATTAATTTATGATAAGCGTTTTACTCTTGAATTTTGATAAAGGAATATTATAATTTAAATCCAAATCTACACTTTACTTTTTATATTTAGTTCATGAATATTCAAAAGGTTCTTACTTAAAATTACGTATCTGATTGGTCATTGTGATTTCGCGGTCAATTTATATTTTGTATTGACCAGGTAGATTTGAACAGGAACTTGAAATTGCAGTCGCATGATATTGTGTGTCCCAATTTATATCACCTGTATATTATTGTTTTCATTCATTGTGGACACAACATATTATCTGATTAATGTAAGTTATTTTCTTTATTATATAATTAATATTTTCACATGTAAATGATAAATTTAGCAAAGTTTTCTATGTTATGATTTCGTTCTCCTCGTAAAGTTTGGTTGTTACATTAGTATGATAGATGTACCGAGAATATTTTATTTAGCTTCGTGCTACATATATTTTATTATCTACCGTTAATTTGTCACGATAGAATATAGAATGAGATAATTTGCGCAGCTATTTGATTATTGACACAGATAATTGATATTTCATAAATGGCGGCATATTAAACAAAATAAGGAAAAGTGTTAATGTTGATATTTATTAGTACACTTATATTATACACTATAATGATAGAAGTATAACTATGAATGAACTTGAGTTATTTTGTCAAATTGTATATTTTAATATTTTACGAGTCCGAATGTTTATGATTACATTTTGGTTTTAGGACTCCATTGATGTAGTTATATACAGAGTATTACTTGTGAACTGTGCCTACTTCTTACCAGTAAAACTCACTCCACAAGTGGTAAGAGTTAATCTATTTTTAATTTTGTAATGTTGTAAACAGAACGTTATGGATTATTTCCCTTTAAATATAGGGTTTTAAGCATATTTAAGATATTGGCTTAATTAGTCTTTATAAAAATAGTATATGCAACTTAATGATTGTTGTAATGTAATAGTATGTAAAGAACAAATAATATATTATGTTCCGATTAGTTAATTGTTATATGTGCAGTTTTAACTTTAGTTTTGTACCGTACACATAGTTTACCAGTAAACATTATATACTACACTATTTATGATCAAGGGTTACATTCTTGTGTAGTGTACCACAATGAGAAATAAGAGTACACGTGACATCTGAAAGAACTTACTGAATGTATTTAATATTAATTTCGTAGTATAGTACACAGTAATAAAGAGCATGGTATTTTACTAGTACAGTATCTGATAATTTGTAATTTGTGTTTTATAAAATAGAACTGTTATTTATAATTGTGATATTGTTATTTCAGAGTTTATTTTTCTATACTGGTTATTAAATCATCCGAACCCTATAGAGCAGAGTTTGTTGTTTCTTTACCCAAGATACGACACTGTTACAAAATGGCGCCCACGTAGTTTATGGATTGATGGCACAGTCATATTAGGGTTACCAGTGTGTGTGTTTAGTGACCACTGAAGCAGACGACAGATGAGACCACGTGATGTGTTTGTTTACCAACCATGCGCAGATGTCCGAAGATGCACGTGCCAGTATTTACATCCGTTGATGTCCACATGTGTTTATTTACATTAACATTTTATACCGTTTTCCAGTTATGAAGATTTAGAAACCGGAAGTTACTTGTAGTAACTTAGACTTTTGATTTTCTTAATTGAAAATAGAACTTTGTTGTTTAAATTAATTCCTATTATTGTGATTTGAATTGGAATAGTAACTTAGCTTTATAAGGTAGGCTTTTACTTATATATATATTATAATTGTATACTGAAATAGTTTGCTTACACACTTTGAAAAATCTTTTCACATACATTAATTTGTTTACATAAAGGAGACTTTAGATAGATAGCATATATTGGTCGATTACTATATCGCATTGTAACATCAACACTTACTTATATACAGCAACACTGATAGATAGATAGCATACATACATTTGTACATGCAGTGTTATTGGTATACCACAGTTTCAACTTAAACTTAGTTACCCTTAATCATTTTACACATTGACATTGTTCATTCATACATACACTTTTGGACTTTGAATTTTTTTTTGGCGTCCTACATATTGACCTTTTCACACTTAAACATTTTTACTTAAGAACTTTGAATTTTTTTTTTCATTGAACATTAACTTCATTTGAAGATTGATTGTTTACATGAGAGTGCAGATGTACTTGTAGATTTTATTGACTTTTATTTTTACACATTAAAAGTACATTTTTTTCATATACAGAAAGCAACACTATCGTATACAGTTATAGTATATAGCACCTGTACTCTGTGTTGAACTTAGACAGAGTTTGAAAAAATCTATAGTTTGATTAGATAGATTCGAAACATGTGACTGTTGAATTATTTGAATTTATTCAATTACAAATATAATCTGATTGAGGTGCACTCATTTGCATATGATATATATTCAATCATTTTAATATTTGGTAGTACTATTTATCAAGGCACATCCATGTGTATTTGATATAATTTGAGTGTATTTTAGTTATTGTAGAATTGAGTATTGGTTATTGATTAAAATTTACCATTTTGATTTATTGTAATTATGATACTCTAGTGTGGTGGTTAGGTAGTTAATAGTTGTATTATAACATTTTTGTTTTGAAACACCATTTATAGACATAGGTTTTTGGAAGTGAAAGTATTTTTTTCATTTTCGGTTTTGTTGTTGGCATTTATCAAGTAAGTTGGGCTACTACATTCTTCCAATCGGTCATGGAACAGTATGGTTCAAAGAAGAAACGCCATCGCCGTAGACGTAGACAGCGACCCTACTGGGACAACGACTTTGACAACCAAGCCAACCAAAACTACTTACCTGCTTCGACTCCTAATCCAACAACAAGAGATCCTATCGTATGTTATCGATGCGGAGGACTTAATCACATAGCCATTGGTTGCCGTATACGATTAGATCATTCACGACAAGCCTATAACTTCCAGCAGATCAACGCGGAAGATAGAACATATGCATACCAACAGCAACAGTCAACACGAGATGTCACTGACCAACTACTAGGTAACACCAATGAAGTCACTGTTAAGATAAATGGTATTCAAGCTACAGCATTATTAGATACAGGTTCCACAGTCAGCACTGTCAGCGAGTCATTTCATCGAAAATACTTACCTGATCATGCTATACAGACACTTAATCGTATTCTTAACATAGAATGTGCTGATGGAGAGAATTTACCGTATCATGGTTACATCACTGTCGATTTAGAATTACCTGGAGCATCACCATCAGATATACCACAACATTGCTTACTACTAGTGGTCCCTGATAGTACCTACAACCAGACTGTACCTTTGCTACTTGGTACCAACGTATTGAATAGAGCAATGGATGATGTAAAACAACGCTTTGGTCATCGATTTCTGCAAAACGCCAACTTGATCACCCGTGGTATATGACGTTTCGTTGTCTTTTACTCAGAGAGAAAGAACTCAACAAGAGAAGCAACAGATTAGCATTGATTAAATGCGCAGAGGAAAGACTGTTCGCATTCCACCGAATAAAGATGTCATGCTTCAAGGTTATATGGACCATGAGTTGCCGTACCACCCTGTATGTGGAATACTTCAACCAACACACAAGGCAGCAGTACCTATAGACTTAGATATAGCTCCAACACTTGTCAACTACGAATACAGAGATAACAGATTAGTACCTGTACATATTAGTAATGTAACAACGAGAACCATAACAGTTTCACCTAACACTATCCTTTGTGAGCTGCAACCGGTCTCAATTGCTGATATAGATAAGCCAGATGATACAGATTATGATGTTTTGAACGATGTCAACTTACCAGCAGACGTACTCAGTATCGAACAGTTAGAAAAAGGCAAACAACTACTTAGACAGTATAGAGATGTATTTAGTATGTCAGACACAGACATTGGTCACACAGATGCAGTTCGTCATAGAATTGATCTCACTGATGATACACCGTTCAAGCAGAGACATAGGCGTATACCACCAGCCATGTTTGATGAAGTTCGTACACATCTACAACAACTACTCACAGCTGGCATAATACGACGCTCACACTCACCTTGGTCATCTAATGTGGTACTTTGCCGAAAGAAAGATGGGAAACTAAGAATGTGTATTGATTACAGACAACTTAATCAAAGGTCCGTGAAGGATTCATACGCTTTGCCACGCAGCGAAGAGATATTAGACGCTCTAGGAGGCAACACGCTATATACAGTACTTGATATGAAGAGCGGGTACCATCAGGTAGAGTTAGGAGAGTCCTACAAGCAGAGAACTGCTTTCACTGTCGGTCCACTAGGCTTTTACGAATTCAATCGCTTGCCGTTTGGATTAGTCAACAGCCCAGCGACATATCAGAGGTTAATGGAAGAGATCCTAGGAGACCTCCATCTTGATATCTGCTTCATCTATCTGGACGATCTTATCATATTCTCCGATACTTATGAGGAACATCTATTACGATTAGAGAAAGTACTGCAGAGGTTAAGAGAAAGCGGACTTAAATTATCGCCAAAGAAATGCTCATTCCTTCAAGAGAAAGTCAAATATATTGGACACATCGTTTCCAAAGATGGCATACAACCAGATCCTGCAAAGATAGACAAGGTAACCAACTGGCCACGTCCAACAACACCAGAAGAGTCCGTCGCTTCCTTGGCTTTGTAGGATACTACCCAATGTTCGTTTAAGATTTTTCCAAAATAGCCAGACCACTCACCGACTTAATGCCTCCACCGAAAAGTTCATCAAAGAAACGCAAGCCACGACTCCGAGATCCAAACAGTCAATCATGGATATGGGGAGATCTTCAAGAAAAGGCTTTCCAAACACTCAAAACAGCACTAGCTTCACCACCTATACTTGGATTTCCACGATACAATCAACAGTTTGAGTTACACACTGATGCATCCATGCAAGGCTTAGGAGCTGTATTATACCAAGAACAGGAAAACAAGAAGCGTGTCATAGCTTACGCCAGTAGAGGACTCAGTAAGACCGAGCGAAATTACCCAGTACACAAATTAGAATTTTTGGCATTAAAATGGGCTGTCACCGAGAAATTCCACGACTACTTGTATGGAAACACCTTTACAGTACTGACAGACAACAATCCTCTTACGTACGTGCTAACATCAGCCAAACTAGATGCAACTGGTCACCGTTGGATTGCAGCATTAGCATCATACAACTTTAACATCATCTACAGACCAGGTTCCAAAAATGTCGATGCTGATTCTTTATCGAGATTGCCTGAGTTACTTGGACGTAAACCATCCAACTTAGATGCTACTTCTGTAAAAGCCATCTGCAATCTACAGCATACTCAACCTTTCGTCGATAGTCTATCACTGAATACTACTACAATCGTGAATGATACATCTTTACCAGCACAGCACTTGGTTGACATCAAATCAGAACAAAAGAGTGATTACAGAATGAAAGAATGGATTTATTGGGTATCCCAACACCGCAAGCCAACCAAAGAACAACTAGAAAGATCATCAGAGAATACATGGTTCATTAACAACTTCGACAAGTTCCAACTGAAAGATGGTGTTCTATTCAGGAAGTTACACTTGATTTCCAGCCAGTTAAACAACTTGTTTTACCAGAAACTTGCGTTCCGAAAGTACTGATAGCACTTCACGATGACATGGGCCACCAAGGACGAGATAAGACACTGTCACTTATAAGAGATAGATTTGTTTGGTATGGGATGACAAGAGATGTAGATCAGTGGATTACGCAATGTAACAGATGCATAAGACGAAAACACCAACTAATGAAAGGGCACCACTAGTTAGCATTGAAACATACCAACCACTTGAACTAGTATGCATGGATTACTTGTCACTGGAAAGATCAAAGGTTTTGAAAATGTTCTGGTCATCACCGATCACTTTACCCGGTATGCCTTGGCAATTCCAACGAAAAATCAAACAGCAAAGACTACCGCCGAAGCATTTTCAACCACTTTGTAGTACATTACGGCTTGCCAAAACGAATTCACAGCGACCAAGGTGCCAACTTTGAATCAAATATTATTAAAGAACTATGTAACATCACAGGCATGCAGAAATCACGTACTACACTTTACCATCATATGGGCAACGGGAATACAGAGCGTTTCAATCGTACATTACTGAGTATGTAGGGTACACTGGAAACAACACAGAAGAAAGACTGGAAAGCGCACAAAGCTGGATTGGTCCACGCCAACAACTGCACCAGACAGACAACTACCAGATACTCACCTTACTTCCTTATGTTTGGTAGAGAACCAAGATTACCGATTGACGTCGCCTTCAACCTCCCTTATAATGAACAAAAGCAGCCAGTGACGAAGTACATTGAAACCGTACAGAAAAGATTGAAAGAGGCATATGAGTTGGCAACAAAATACTCGAGAATAGGAAAGACAGACAGAAATACAACTATAACAAGAAAGCTAGATCAGCCATCTTACAAACCGGCGATAGAGTCCTAGTAAAGATCTTGGCCTTCGACGGTAAACATAAACTAGCTGACAAGTGGGAAGAAGATCCATACCAGATTGTTAATCAGCCTAACAAAGAGATACCTGTGTATGTGGTCCAGAAAGAAAACGGAACTGGAAGAAAGAAGACACTTCATCGAAATCTTCTACTTCCAATTGGATTTCTGCCAAAGACGGATGAGTCTGAGATAACTCCTGCACCTAGACAGAAGCGTAAACCGAAGACGTCTGGACGACCACCGACGAAGTCTGTTGGGGACAGCATTGAAAAGATGACTGCATCGGAATCAGATGAGGAGTCGGAGCAGGAGTATTGGATAACAGTGACAGGAAGGAGTACACCTAGCGACACTGACAGTGAAGCAGATATGGTGGAAAGACCTGGGATAGATGATGTAACTATCAGCGACACTGGTGACGATCATGATGCCGTTGGTAGTAGCCAGGTTAATGGTTTAGTAGAGGACGCTTTACCTTCAGACATAGGAAATGCTGAAGAACCTACCCTGGAACAGAGGATGTTGAACCTGCAGCGACTGGTCAGAATATTGAAGCTGACGCTTTAGAATCAGATAATGGCAGTGCGTTGACGGAGGATCCATCTCTAGATGAAATGGCAGATGAACCCACAGATGATGAATCTATAACAGTACAACCAGTTAGAGAAAGAAGACGTAGATACTTACCTACACCACCACGTCACATACCAGAAACTATCACACTAGCTAGACCTCAAAGAAACCGACAACCACCGAAGTACCTACAGGATTATGTAACAACAGCAAAGCAGGCCACCACTAACCCAGATTGGTTGGAAAAAGTACATTGGTTGGAAAGTCAGGCAGAAACGGGACGATTTAGAGGTCTAGAGATGGAATTGCTTAGGGCGATCATCAAGATTGTTGAGAACAGTTGCTAATGTAAACAGCTTGACGAGGACGACAAGTTTTCAAAAGAGGGGAGAAAGACACAATGACATGGAAGTCATTTTCTTCAACAGAGGGGAGAATGTAGTAGTGTCATTTTTACGCCTATTAAATAACAGTAAAAATATCTTTATAACGTTCTTCAAATTAATTTATGATAAGCGTTTTACTCTTGAATTTTGATAAAGGAATATTATAATTTAAATCCAAATCTACACTTTACTTTTTATATTTAGTTCATGAATATTCAAAAGGTTCTTACTTAAAATTACGTATCTGATTGGTCATTGTGATTTCGCGGTCAATTTATATTTTGTATTGACCAGGTAGATTTGAACGGAACTTGAAATTGCAGTCGCATGATATTGTGTGTCCTGAATTTATATCACCTGTATATTATTGTTTTCATTCATTGTGGACACAACATATTATCTGATTAATGTAAGTTATTTTCTTTATTATATAATTAATATTTTCACATGTAAATGATAAATTTAGCAAAGTTTTCTATGTTATGATTTCGTTCTCCTCGTAAAGTTTGGTTGTTACATTAGTATGATAGATGTACCGAGAATATTTTATTTAGCTTCGTGCTACATATATTTTATTATCTACCGTTAATTTGTCACGATAGAATATAGAATGAGATAATTTGCGCAGCTATTTGATTATTGACACAGATAATTGATATTTCATAAATGGCGGCATATTAAACAAAATAAGGAAAAGTGTTAATGTTGATATTTATTAGTACACTTATATTATACACTATAATGATAGAAGTATAACTATGAATGAACTTGAGTTATTTTGTCAAATTGTATATTTTAATATTTTACGAGTCCGAATGTTTATGATTACATTTTGGTTTTAGGACTCCATTGATGTAGTTATATACAGAGTATTACTTGTGAACTGTGCCTACTTCTTACCAGTAAAACTCACTCCACAAGTGGTAAGAGTTAATCTATTTTAATTTTGTAATGTTGTAAACAGAACGTTATGGATTATTTCCTTTAAATATAGGGTTTTAAGCATATTTAAGATATTGGCTTAATTAGTCTTTATAAAATAGTATATGCAACTTAATGATTGTTGTAATGTAATAGTATGTAAAGAACAAATAATATATTATGTTCCGATTAGTTAATTGTTATATGTGCAGTTTTAACTTTAGTTTTGTACTGTACACATAGTTTACCAGTAAACATTATATAGTACACTATTTATGATCAAGGGTTACATTCTTGTGTAGTGTACCACAATGAGAAATAAGAGTACACGTGACATCTGAAAGAACTTACTGAATGTATTTAATATTAATTTCGTAGTATAGTACACAGTAATAAAGAGCATGGTATTTTACTAGTACAGTATCTGATAATTTGTAATTTGTGTTTTATAAAATAGAACTGTTATTTATAATTGTGATATTGTTATTTCAGAGTTTATTTTTCTATACTGGTTATTAAATCATCCGAACCCTATAGAGCAGAGTTTGTTGTTTCTTTACCCAAGATACGACACTGTTACAATTAGGTAAAATTTCCCTTGAACAGACGTGTTTATGATGTCCCGTAATATGGTAAAATGACTTCACATGAATCCTGCAAAGAACCTACTCTATCTCTACCCGAATGTTACATCGGTACTTAATTATTAATTGTAGTGGGAAGAAAGCACGGACAGGGAAAAATACTCGTCGCCTTCAAGCTTTCATTCAGAAGAAGTCCGATACGGATGAAACTTCTTCAACCCAGAGGATACAGGTACACCCGCTCCAACCAGCATAGGAAACGTGGAGGTATATGAATTACTTGAAACCACATCAACCAAATGCTGATATTTTCCCCAACAGTTGTAGCTGTACAAGATCTACAAAAGATGCCTTAAGGGTGCCTAGGGTCAACCACCATCCAGCACAAATTAGACAAATATCCGTCGGAGTTAAACTGACGTGGTAGTAAGTAATTAAAGGCCACCGTACGGCTTTCAACAATGAAAAACCCATACCATATAGTCGGCTATAAAATGCCCCGACAATAAAAATGTGAAACAATTCAAACGAGAAAACTAACGGCCTAAATTATATCAATAGTTTACGAAAGAAACAAGAACCAACACTAACCACTGTACTACATGATTTTGGCTTGGGACTGGCACATAAAGAATGTGGCGGGATAAACATATTCGTGGGCATTCAACCCCCACAAAAAAAAAAAAGACAATCTGGGACAGCATACCATAAGAAAAACAAACTGTAAAATATCAATTGCAATTTGCTTCACTTAACTGTTGGAACGGGTTACAATAATCACTTACATAAAAACAAAGCACCGAAATAGGAGTACACTCATTTACCGAAAGCTATGTCAAAGCCAATTTCAACAATATGATCATGTTCACTCAGACGGATTGTACTTTAATAACGAAATAACTACTAACGACATTTATATCTATGAGACAATGCCACTACATTTCATATACAAAAGGACAAGTGTATTTATTATGGTTGTGAAACGACAGCTAGTTGGTCAACCGGATATAGATAAGGCTATTTAATTTTGATGCTTTACTTGCATCATTGAAATACAAGTTTACTCTACATACTAGCCTGTTGTCAGAAACGTGAATTGTTTTGGCGATACATATTAATAATGATCCTTGGCTTATAATGAACCCCAAACGAAAACTTTTGGCATTTGAAAGCAAACAAGAAATCCTAGTAAGGTACAGTTAAATACAAAAAGAAAAATCAATGATGAGAAACCCAGTGAAGAAAACATATATAATTAGAAG
>JAASAO010001355.1:0-48493 GCA_017311375.1 Mytilus coruscus | reverse complement strand
ATCCTCAACACCAAGCGAGGTGTTGGCTATGTTTGATACAGGGTGACGGCTTCGACATCGTGAATACGCCATGCGAGGTGTTGGCTATGTTTGATACAGGGTGGCGGCTTCGACATCGTGAATACGCCATGCGAGGTGTTGGCTATGTTTGATACAGGGTGGCGGCTTCGACATCGTGAATACGCCGTGCGAGGTGTTGGTTATGTTTGATACAGGGTGGCGGCTTCGACATCGTGAATACGCCATGCGAGGTGTTGGCTATGTTTGATACAGGGTGGCGGCTTCGACATCGTGAATACGCCATGCGAGGTGTTTGCTATGTTTGATACAGGGTGGCGGCTTCGACATCGTGAATACGCCATGCGAGGTGTTGGCTATGTTTGATACAGGGTGGCGGCTCCGACATCGTGAATACACCATGCGAGGTGTTGGCTATGTTTGATACAGGGTGGCGGCTTCGACATCGTGAATACGCCATGCGAGGTGTTGGCTATGTTTGATTCAGGGTGATCCTCAACGCCATGCGAGGTGTTGGCTATGTTTGATACAGGGTGGCGGCTTCGACATCGTGAATACGCCATGCGAGATGTTGGTTATGTTTGATACAGGGTGGCGGCTTCGACATCGTGAATACGCCATGCGAGGTGTTGGCTATGTTTGATACAGAGTGGCGGCTTCGACATCGTGAATACGCCATGCGAGGTGTTGGCTATGTTTGATACAGGGTGATCCCTCAACGCCATGCGAGGTGTTGGCTATGTTTGATACAGGGTGGCGGCTTCGACATCGTGAATACGCCCTGCGAGGTGTTGGTTATGTTTTAGTGTTGGATAATCGGTTGAAATTACCAACCGATTATCTATTACTATCGGTTGACAGTAACCAACCGACTATCGGTTATAATCGCATCATTATACCTTGCCCTTTTTTAAATGAAATCATGCATTTAGTCACACTGTACATGTCTAATGCGTATATTCCATATCATTGCAGAGTTTTATATGTTCATATTTGATCTTTTGTTTCCTTTTCATATTTTATTTAGCAATTAAAACAGTGAATCAATTAGAATCCAGATTCAGACTGAACATATTTTGTCTGATAATTACAACATTTATTACCAACAATGACACTAAAATTTCTAAATTTCAATGGTATTACTCACATTATAATTTCAAATACATAGGTGTATAAAATTTGAATGCTTCTCTTTAAAAAGATATATAAAGTATTTAACTTAATTTAAGAAATTTAAAATTAATCAATCATTTGCATTTAAATATATACATTTAAAAAGGGATCCAACCATTGTCTGTTAATTCGTGTAGAATGCTTATTTTTCACTTTTGTGATCATTATTCTTCTGTCAGCTGTGTCATTCGTGCGTCTGTACTTATAATTACAAGAATGTGGAATTCTTACATAGTTTATCCGTATCTGATCCGTTTTTCGTATATATTTCAATGGCGAAAAACCGGAAAATTTACAAAATAAACAATGTTTGACAAGCAATTTGGAAAGGAATATGACGTTTTTGATGCAACAAATGGATGAAACATTATTAAAATGCAATTTGCACCACGTTCTAATGTAGCAAAAAATTTATTTTGTCTAAAATCAGAATGATTTCATGTACGCTCTCGAGTAACAAGTACCGGAGTTGAAAGAAAGTATTTCATTAAAAGTTATTTATTTTAAATAACATACGATCAATCTGTATAGTCAATGCTTTTACCGCGTTTATAAAGATATTGCTCATGTCTTTGATTATAGGATGTTTGACATTGTTATTGTCATCGACTGATATTTTTCGTTTCAATTTGTTTGAATGTAAAATGCAAACCGGAAACGTACTGGAAGTTGATATGCTAAAAGTCCGGAAACTATAACGACAATCGATTGAACAAAATCCCAATCGATTATCGACATCGCCAGGCTCAACCAACTGATTTCCGACTTATTCCGATCATCGGAACAACACTATTATGTTTGATACAGGATGGCGGCTTCGACATCGTGAATACACCATGCGAGGTGTTGGTTATGTTTGATACAGGGTGGCGGCTTCGACATCGTGAATACACCATGCGAGGTGTTGGTTATGTTTGATACAGGGTGGCGGCTTCGACATCGTGAATACGCCATGCGAGGTGTTGGCTATGTTTGATACAGGGTGGCGGCTTCGACATCGTGAATACACCATGCGAGGTGTTGGCTATGTTTGATACAGGGTGGCGGCTTCGACATCGTGAATACACCATGCGAGGTGTTGGCTATGTTTGATACAGGGTGGCGGCTTCGACATCGTGAATACACCATGCGAGGTGTTGGCTATGTTTGATACAGGGTGGCGGCTTCGACATCGTGAATACACCATGCGAGGTGTTGGCTATGTTTGATACAGGGTGGCGGCTTCGACATCGTGAATACACCATGCGAGGTGTTGGCTATGTTTGATACAGGGTGGCGGCTTCGACATCGTGAATACGCCATGCGAGGTGTTGGCTATGTTTGATACAGGGTGGCGGCTTCGACATCGTGAATACGCCATGCGAGGTGTTGGTTATGTTTGATACAGGGTGGCGGCTTCGACAACGTGAATACGCCATGCGAGGTGTTGGCTATGTTTGATACAGGGTGGCGGCTTCGACATCGTGAATACGCCATGCGAGGTGTTGGTTATGTTTGATACAGGATGGCGGCTTCGACATCGTGAATACACCATGCGAGGTGTTGGTTATGTTTGATACAGGGTGGCGGCTTCGACATCGTGAATACACCATGCGAGGTGTTGGTTATGTTTGATTTAGGGTGGCGGCTTCGACATCGTGAATACGCCATGCGAGGTGTTGGTTATGTTTGATACAGGGTGGCGGCTTCGACATCGTGAATACACCATGCGAGGTGTTGGCTATGTTTGATACAGGGTGGCGGCTTCAACATCGTGAATACACCATGCGAGGTGTTGGCTATGTTTGATACAGGGTGGCGGCTTCGACATCGTGAATACGCCATGCGAGGTGTTGGTTATGTTTGATACAGGATGGCGGCTTCGACATCGTGAATACACCATGCGAGGTGTTGGTTATGTTTGATACAGGGTGGCGGCTTCGACATCGTGAATACACCATGCGAGGTGTTGGCTATGTTTGATACAAGGTGGCGGCTTCGACATCGTGAATACGCCATGCGAGGTGTTGGCTATGTTTGATACAGGGTGGCGGCTTCGAAGCGTAGAAAAAATCCAGGTAAAGTTTGTTGTTGAAAATATTAAGTACTAAATTAAGGATGTTCGCTTGTCATGTTTTGGAATTTTGTCAGATTTTCGGAATCCTCTGGTTTTATCCATGTGAATGTCTTAAAAGTTTTGCCATTGACCCCATTTTCTTTTATAAATCTTTTATATGTATAATTATAAGCCATCTGTAAAAGTCTTATAAAATCTTTGTTATTTTTAATAGTTTTGAGAACTTGAACTTTTCAATGATAAGGCTATGAAAAATCAAGAGAGACATTTTCCCGCCAAAATTTCAATGGCTAATATCTCGAAAACAAGCACATTGACCTATATTTTTGTTGATTTTTGTTCCTTTAATAATCCCTATCAATTTATACTAGTGTTATGAAAAGCTTGTTATTTTGAAACTGAGTAGCGAACCTCCTTAACTCCGTTCTACGGGTAACATGGTTGTTTGATATGAAAATAGGATAAAAGCAGCCGGAAAAATTATCACATTATAAGTATTCGTAAATGGATATGAAAAAACTTAACAAGGAATAAGTATTGGTAAACGGACAGAAAGTCGCAGTACAAAAGTTTAAATTTATTATTTTACAATTGTTTAAATATATGAGAGAAAGTTCTTGACGAATTGACTTTATTTATAGATAAATGTATTTAGTTGAGGAAATGATTAATTCGCCTTCAAATAGTTTTTCGGTTTATTCCTTGAATGCCAACATCCTTTGATCTACCGACAATTTACCTGTAAAATTATGTTGGCGTTCGAGGAATAGGTGTAAGTAGTTATCACAACAAAAGTGCATGCTTATCAAAACAATCATACTAATTAAACAGATAGGTAAATTGCAGGTAGCTAAATCTAGTTCATGTTTGTGAAGTTGTTGAAAATCATTGTTTGCTGTTACTGCTTGAACAAATATGGATTCTCTTAAATGAAATTTTGAAAAGTGTTGCATCACAAAGTCAACATGTGCATATTGTCAGGAATTCTAGTTTGCACTAATTCTACAATAGACTCTTTGGACTTTGATGTTTTTTTAACATTTCTATAGTTGTGTGTGCTGTAATTTCCTCCCATATTATTTGATGGAACATCTCTAGTAGCATCTGTCTCCCGTTTAGTCTTTATTCTGTACTTGTAGTTGTTGTAGACCAAGTTTTCTTTGCCAAGACGATTCTCAACAAACTGTATATTTAACGGTGCATTAGCCATACTTGAAAAGTGAATGACATGACTTGCCTATCCTCCCTTTTATGTGCATATTATTGGCTTGGACAAAGGCTCACTTAGTGTCAGCTTTGGCTATGCTCCTACTCATGCTCACCCAGTTTCCAGCTTGGAAGTTATCAAATTTACTTAATTATTTCTTATGGTTTTAAGGTTTAATCAATTGTTCAATTGAAAATTTCATAGAGTTCATATTAACTAATAAAATATTTAAAATGATATGGAATTAAATAAATCTCTAATATCCTTTTATGCCCCCGCCGTAAAGTTTTACCCTTGTTCGTCCGTACGTCCCAAAGTTGGTTTCCGTTTTTTCTCTAACTTTAGTTTGCGTCAACCAAATATTAAGAAACTTATACACAATGCTAAATTACTACAAAATACAGAGCAAGTTCGAATTTTGGTGGTGTGACTTTTACTGTTCTAGAGTTATGCCCCTTTAAAAATGGAAAAATTGCTGAATTTTTAGTTTCCATTCTCTTACTTTAGTTTGCCTCAACAAAATGTTATGAAACTTATACACAATGTTTATTACCGCAAAACACAGATCAAGTTTGAATTTTGGTGGCGTCACTGTAACAGTTCTAGAGTTTTGCCCTTTACAAATGGAAAAATTGCTGAATTTTCGTTTCCATTCTCTAACTAAAGTTTGCCTCAACCAAATTTTATGAAACTTATACACACTACTTATTACCACAAAACTCATATCAAGTACTAATTTGGGTAGCGTCACTTTTACCGTTCTTCAGTTATGTCCCTATATAAATTTATATGATTTGCAAGCGGGGCATCATCGGTGTCCCATGGACACATTCCCATTTATTTTAGTTTGAAATAATTGTATATAACTAAGATTTCTTTAATATTTCTAATAAGTCTTATGTTAATAAACATTTCCATTCTTTTTTTTTTTTTTTTTTAATAAAGAGTAATAAAATGTTTTAATTTTCTTTATTTCTTTAAAATTCATAATAATTTAACCCCAAAATCTACTATTTTTCTTATCAAAAGTGATAAAATGTTGCAATTTTATCAAGTTCACTGATTATTTTAACAGTTAAATACTTATAAAAACATTTAAATAGTTATAAAAACACCTATTGTTATTATATAAACATCTATTGAAATATTTTGTTGGCGTTCAAGGAATAGGTAACATATAAAATGTTGGCATTCGAGGAAGACACCGTTTTTCAATCAATAACTTAAAAAGGAGACATTTTTGACAGCATGAAGCCAGCTAATTACGAAACCACTTTGGCAGATTGTTTTCTTAACAATCATTGTTCAATATTAATATTCAAAATAAATTTTGTATACAAGTCCGTTTACTTTTAAAATGTTTCAGAAAAATACTGAAACGTTTTTAAAATTAAGTTTATTCAAAGAAAAAATATCCCAAAACTGAATCGTGACTTTTACTTGTTACTTTTGTTGTACGTTCTAAGTGTCAATTCTCGCAAACACAAATTTGGAAATAAAATCGATTACAATGTAGTTTTATAGAAGGAAAAGGGGGTTAATGAACAAATTATTACTATACACTCACATACTTCTAAAAAGATTTGCATTTGTAAGCTGTCTATAGATAATGTTAAATTATTTCAGGAGTTTCAATTAATTTAGGAGAAAAAAAAAGATTATAAACAGTTTAGTTTTCGACGCCTACCACTACAAAAAGTAGTGATTCTTTTTTAGATTTATTTCCATTTTCCTTGTGATTTCAATTATTTTTAGTCCCTTTTATAAGATTATATCATTCTTTAGAGTTCATACTATCGTATTCTATTGTCTAATTCTGAAAACTGAAAATTTATCACAAATATTGATATCGCAGTTTCAGCCATGATCTTAAAATTGAAAATCAGTGATCGAATTACACGCGCCACCCTGGTGCTACTGAAGATAATATTACACGCACTTCCGTACGCACATAAAATGACATGCGCATTGCAATGGCCGGACAAATAGCCCTGGCACTATTCGCCCTGCTAGCCAGACAAATAGCCACCCGTTTATGTAATGGTGGTGATATTGGCAACGCGATTCATTTATTATAGCAAGGATTTGTACAAATCCTTGATTATAGAATGTTCGGCAATAGACGAAAGTAGACAAACCCTATTTAAACAGAGTTTTGATCTCAAAGGACGCCACATTTTACATTGAATAAGATCTATATTTTTAACGTTTTCAAATGAAATAACTTGAATTGAAAATTTCCCGACTATGTGAAGATTTCTTATATTTCTAAATGGCTTCAATTATTACATACAAAACGAAAACAATTTGTAACTTTTTTGTAAAACAATATTTAGGTATTTTATAATTTTTCCAAGGAAACGTTTTTTTTTTTTTTTTGCAAAGTTTACTTGTATGTGTTTATAACCATCTCCAATCAGTCCTAATTATTAAAGATCAAACGACCTAATCAAAATGATGATTGATATTGAATATAATCATCGGTCATGCATGACGTATCCCAAATAACTTCTTTAATGTTGGTTTGATTTTTATCAAAACCAAAATCATAAGATCAAAAATTAAATTATCTATCGAATGTATACCCTCAATGCTCACTAAAACATATATAAATGTCCTGAGTGACTTTTATGTCCTGTCTGCACTCAGGAGGTCCTGAGGGTTTTAGACGTACCGTTAATTTATAGGAATATATTTGAAGCTGTCCTTAATTATGTACATTATCTATAGATATATATGGATCAGACAAAAGACTTTCCAATGAACTTAGTTTTAGTTATCTTAGGTCCTAGTCACAGGCACTTGTCTCAGAAAAAATTTCCTATATACTTTTAATGTTATATTAAGGTATATAGAAAACAAAATTCTGAGACAAGTGCCTGTGGTCCTAGTGTTAAATAAATCCATTGGGAATTGGCCTTTTAAACACATCTATATATACGTTTTCTCAAGGGTTTGTACATGTAAAGTGAAATTATGTTTTGCGTAGTTACATAAGTTTATTTGCTACCTTTTTCTTCTTTATTTTATATAAATGGTTTTGTTTTTTAAATTTTAACATGTTTTTCTTCGAAAATTTGTAGTGTTGCAATAGGGAGGGGCGGACAGGGGTACCTTTCTCCTTTCTCCCGCCTACTCTCCTTTCTCCCGCCCTGTTCTCCTTTCTCCCGCCCTCTTCTCTTGTCTCCCGCCCTAAAACATAAAAAACTAATGTATAGGAAGCCCATTTTAAAGAAGTCGATCAAATGTCTTGTTTTTATGGCTCATCCCCGTATTGTCATTTCACGAGATAGAAGTATTGTTTCTTCTTCAAGAATCTCAATAAATTTTTCACTAAATGTTAAGCTTTCTGTTTGCAATGAATTTGTAAGTCTGGTGCACGCCGTTTCCTGATGAATTTTTCTTTCAAAGTAGAAATCCAAATTATAGATTCACAGGATAGTGTTTGAAAATACGGGAATTTTTGTGCCACTATTAGTGCAATTTCGTTTGGATGTCAACACTTAATGTGCACCCGATGGGACGAAATAAAATTATATCATTCAGATCCCGTTACATATTTTTCTTTCAATTCGACAAATTATTTCTCGAAATTTACAATCACACGATTCATTAAAAAAAAAAAAAACTGTGGCCAACAATAAATGAATAATTGGTGCTTTGATGAAGGTAAACTCAGAAAAGCGCTCCGAACGCAAAAAATAAATTAAAAGAGATACTTTTGTTTACCTATAGTCCGCAACTACGAACACAACTACTATATTAAAAATATGTATTATTTTATTTATCACTTTTATAACTGATGGAATGTTTTTTATAAATAATCTTTTGATGGCTGCATTAAATTAAATGTGTCTTTTAGACACACCTATTTCAAATTGTATTGTATTGTCCTGATAATGCCTGAAATATTTGCCACTGGACAATTTGCAACCTCAAATCAATCAATTCAAACTGTACTTGAAAATCAAAGTGTACTTAATCAAATTTTGAAGCACTTTATCCATGCATGACAACAAAATAACATACACCATTCAGATCCATCCCATTATATATTTTTTCAATACCTCTGAGTAAAAATAACGTTACTCTACATTCAGTAACGTCATTCCTTTTCTGCCAAAATCTTTGCATATCAGTCAATTTTGAAGCAATTTGTCTAAAAAAAGGGATTTGACATGTGTTTGATTTGATTTTATGTGTTATTCACGCCATTTTAAGTACCCTTTCGGTCTATTTAGTGGCGGCCATTTTGATTGGTGGAGGAAGCCGGAATGCCCAGTCAATTAAGATTGTCAATTAAGAGTCGAGTGCACCTGCACGAGCGGGATTCGAACTCACAACCTCAGTGTTGACTGGCTAGTGATTATAGTAGTAACTACTTTAATAGACCACTTGGCCACAGATGAAAAGAAGATGTGCATGATGTGATTGCCAATGAGACAACTCTTCACAAGAGACTAAATGACATAAAATTAACAACTATATAGATCACTGTATGGCCTTCAACAATGAGCAAAGCCGATACCCCATAGTCAGCTATAAAAAGGCCTCGAATAACAAATGCAAAACAATTCAAACGGGAAAACTATCGGCCTAATAACTTTACAAAAATGAACGAAAAACAAAATGTAACACGGCAACAAATGACAACCACTGAATTACAGGCTCCTGACTAGGAACAGGCACATACATACATAATGTGGTGGGTTTCAACAGATTAGCGTGATTCCCAACCTCCCCTAACCTGGGACAGTGGTGTAACAGTACAACATAAGAACGAACTATAAGAATCAGTTGAAATGGCTTAATTCCGATGGATACAAATATAAATACATATAACAAAAACACAGAATGGACGTGGCCGGGTACTTGTACATCCCAACAACACAAATACACTAAGTACAGATCTGAGAGTACTAGCCGCAGTTACTGACAGCTAGTTCAAAGCCACTAACAACTAATAAAACAAAATAATGCATCTAAGACTAAATTATATGAGAAAAACATGACCTTGTGCAATGCCACGATATACGAACTGTATCGTTGCATTGCACAAGATCATGTTTTTCTGCTGTTTGTGACATCTTTACACGACCTGTATCGTTGCATTGCACAAGGTCATGAATTTCTCTGCTGTTTATATAATCTTTACACCAAATCCAATGGATATTGAATGGGTACTGAATGATAATTTTGAGGTATCGACAGATTGTAGATCCATGTATACTCAGTGTAAAATCCTGGAAATTGTTAGTTTTAGTCTTTCTCCGAATATATGAGATCGTTATGAATGAGTGACGACGCTCAGAGTATTTATGAGGTCGTTTTCGTTACTATGACATTTATTAGCACTTTCTTGAAGCTTTTATAAACTAATTTAATAAAATAATTGTTTTCGAGCTCACTTTTATTAATTTTATATACATTTTGTACATTTTGTCTCCTTTTCTATCCTTTTCTCCTTTCTCCTGCCCAGCTCTCTTTCTCCCGCCCTCTCCTTTCTCCCGCCCTGCTCTCCTTTCTCCCACCCCTCTCTGTCTCTTTACCCTGTCCGCCCCTCAATAGGGAATGGACACAGATACTTAACTACATTTAACGAAAGACATTTTGTGTAATGTTGTGACAGGGCAAAAGTGGACATAACAGACAAGGCAGCACATAATGTAGTGGTGGTGTGACGCATATACTACACGGAAGTTCTCCAAAACGAAATTACAAATTCATCTACATTCAGGTCCGTACGCTCCACAGAGAGTCAAATTGTAAACAAGCATATCACTGCATAACGTCTTATTAACTTATTTATAAAATTTACCTTTAAATTTTATATGAAATAAATAAATTCAATTATTTAATGAAAAAATGGATAAAGGAATAAATGTAGCCATTTTATTAACATGTAACGATTTTCGTTTACAAAGCTTTTGTGTTATAAGTTACAATTAAGTGTCAAATATATTTTCACAAAGACGGAAATAAGACTTTTGATAAATAATAAATAAAGTAACAGCTTTACATAGTCTACAGATTTCTTATGTAAAGAATAATTAATCCTCTAGTCTTTTCAATTAGCGCTTTTTCGGCCTAAAACCCAAGCGACAGATATTTATTATGTAATAAGGCATGAGGACCATCAAGGGTCTCAATCAGTTAAATCTTTGTTAGATCAAGTTTCTACGTTTTCGCTTGTAACCAATGATATTCCTAGAAGTTTATAGAAGGTAAGATAAATATATATATATATATATATATATATTATATATTTCACTTGTCTCAAAGGAGAAATATTGTAGAACACTAAATGCAGAGATATTATCTATAGATCATTAACTACCAAGTTTGGATAAAATTAAAATTATACATGAGGGTCTGGATGGGGTTTACAGAATAGAGAATACATTTGTAATGGCTAAAACAAATAATGAATAGAGAAAAATGAGCAAAAAATAAAGAATAGAGAATAATGGGGAACAAAAGTATAAAGAATAGAGAATAATGGGGAACAAAAGTATAAAGAATAGAGAATGATGGGGAACAAAAGTATAAAGAATAGAGAATAATGGGGAACAAAAGTATAAAGAATAGAGAATGATGAGGAACAAAAGTATAAAGAATAGAGAATAATGGGATACAAAAGTATAAAGAATAGAGAATGATGGGGAACAAAAGTATAAAGAATAGAGAATGATGGGGTACAAAAGTATAAAGAATAGAGAATAATGGTGAACACAAGTATAAAGAATAGAGAATAATGGGGAACAAAAGTATAAAGAATAGAGAATAATGGTGAACACAAGTATAAAGAATAGAGAATAATGGTGAACAAAAGTATAAAGAATAGAGAATAATGGGGAACAAAAGTATAAAGAATAGAGAATAATGGTGCACAAAAGTATAAAGAATAGAGAATGATGGAGTACAAAAGTATAAAGAATAGAGAATAATGGGGAACAAAAGTATAAAGAATAGAGAATAATGGGGTACAAAAGTATAAAGAATAGAGAATAATGGTGAACAAAAGTATAAAGAATAGAGAATAATGGGGAACAAAAGTATAAAGAATAGAGAATAATGGGGAACAAAAGTATAAAGAATAGAGAATGATGGGGAACAAAAGTATAAAGAATAGAGAATAATGGGTACAAAACTATAAAGAATAGAGAATAGATGGGGTACAAAAGTATAAAGAATAGAGAATGATGGGGTACAAAAGTATAAAGAATAGAGAATAATGAGGAACAAAAGTATAAAGAATAGAGAATAATGGGTACAAAAGTATAAAGAATAGAGAATAATGGGTACAAAAGTATAAAGAATAGAGAATGATGGGGAACAAAAGTATAAAGAATAGAGAATAATGCGGAACAAAAGTATAAAGAATAGAGAATAATGGGTACAAAAGTATAAAGAATAGAGAATGATGGGGAACAAAAGTATACAGAATAGAGAATAATGGGTACAAAAGTATAAAGAATAGAGAATAATGGGGTACAAAAGTATAAAGAATAGAGAATAATGGGTACAAAAGTATAAAGAATAGAGAGGAATGGGGTACAAAAGTATAAAGAATAGAGAATAATGGTGAACAAAAGTATAAAGAATAGAGAATAATGGGGAACAAAAGTATAGAGAATAGAGAATAATGGGGAACAAAAGTATAAAGAATAGAGAATAATGGGGAACAAAAGTATAAAAATAGAGAATAATGGGTACAAAAGTATAGAGAATAGAGAATAATGAGGAACAAAAGTATAAAGAATAGAGAATATTGAGTACAAAAGTATAAAAATAGAGAATAATGGGAACAAAAGTATAAAGAATAGAGAATGATAGGGACAAAAGTATAAAGAATAGAGAATAATGGGGAACAAAAGTATAAAGAATAGAGAATAATGGGTACAAAAGTATAAAGAATAGAGAATGATGGGAACAAAAGTATAAAGAATAGAGAATAATGGGGAACAAAAGTATAAAGAATAGAGAATAATGGGAACAAAAGTATAAAGAATAGAGAATAATGGGGAACAAAAGTATAAAGCATAGAGAATGATGGGAACAAAAGTATAAAGAATAGAGAATAATGGGGAACAAAAGTATAAAGAATAGAGAATAATGGGTACAAAATATAGAATAGAGAATAATGGGGAACAAAAGTATAAAGAATAGAGAATAATGGGTACAAAAAAGTATAAACAATAGAGAATAATGGGGAACAAAAGTATAAAGAATAGAGAATAATGAGGAACAAAAGTATAAAGAATAGAGAATAATGGGGAACAAAAGTATAAACAATAGAGAATAATGAGGAACAAAAGTATAAAGAATAGAGAATAATGGGGAACAAAAGTATAAAGAATAGAGAATAATGAGGAACAAAAGTATAAAGAATAGAGAATAATGGGTACAAAAGTATAGAATAGAGAATAATGAGAACAAAAGTATAAAGAATAGAGAATAATGGGTACAAAAGTATAAAGAATAGACAATAATGGGGAACAAAAGTATAAAGAATAGAGAATAATGGGTACAAAAGTATCAACAATAGAGAATAATGGGGAACAAAAGTATAAAGAATAGAGAATAATGAGGAACAAAAGTATAAAGAATAGAGAATGATGAGGAACAAAAGTATAAAGAATAGAGAATAATGAGGAACAAAAGTATAAAGAATAGAGAATAATGGGTACAAAAGTATAAAGAATAGAGAATAATGGGGAACAAAAGTATAAAGAATAGAGAATAATGGGGAACAAAAGTATAAAGAATAGAGAATAATGGGTACAAAAGTATAGAATAGAGAATGATGGGGTACAAAAGTATAAAGAATAGAGAATAATGGGGTACAAAAGTATAAAGAATAGAGAATAATGGGAACAAAAGTATAAAGAATAGAGAATAATGGGGAACAAAAGTATAAAGAATAGAGAATAATGGGAACAAAAGTATAGAATAGAGAATGATGGGGAACACAAAGGTATAAAGAATAGAGAATAATGGGTACAAAATATAAAGAATAGAGAATAATGGGGAACAAAAGTATAAAGAATAGAGAATAATGGGTACAAAAGTATAAAGAATAGAGAATAATGGGGAACAAAAGTATAAAGAATAGAGAATAATGAGGAACAAAAGTATAAAGAATAGAGAATAATGGGTACAAAAGTATAAAAATAGAGAATAATGGGGAACAAAAGTATAAAGAATAGAGAATAATGGGTACAAAAGTATAAAGAATAGAGAATAATGGGAACAAAAGTATAAAGAATAGAGAATAATGAGGAACAAAAGTATAAAGAATAGAGAATAATGGGGTACAAAAGTATAAAGAATAGAGAATAATGGGGAACAAAAGTATAAAGAATAGAGAATAATGAGGAACAAAAGTATAAAGAATAGAGAATAATGAGGAACAAAAGTATAAAGAATAGAGAATAATGGGTACAAAAATAAAGAATAGAGAATAATGGGGAACAAAAGTATAAAGAATAGAGAATAATGGGTACAAAAGTATAAAGAATAGAGAATAATGGGAACAAAAGTATAAAGAATAGAGAATAATGAGGAACAAAAGTATAAAGAATAGAGAATAATGCGGTACAAAAGTATAAAGAATAGAGAATAATGGGGAACAAAAGTATAAACAATAGAGAATAATGGGGAACAAAAGTATAAAGAATAGAGAATAATGGGGAACAAAAGTATAAAGAATAGAGAATGATGGGGAACAAAAGTAAAAAGAATAGAGAATGAATGGGGTACAAAAGTATAAAGAATAGAGAATAATGGTGAACAAAAGTATAAAGAATAGAGAATAATGGGGAACAAAAGTATAAAGAATAGAGAATAATGGGAAACAAAAGTATAAAGAATAGAGAATAATGGGAACAAAAGTATAAAGAATAGAGAATAATGGGTACAAAAGTATAAAGAATAGAGAATAATGAGGAACAAAAGTATAAAGAATAGAGAATAATGGGTACAAAAGTATAAAGAATAGAGAATAATGAGGAACAAAAGTATAAAGAATAGAGAATAATGGGAACAAAAGTATAAAGAATAGAGAATAATGGGTACAAAAGTATAAACAATAGAGAATAATGGGGAACAAAAGTATAAAGAATAGAGAATAATGAGGAACAAAAGTATAAAGAATAGAGAATAATGGGTACAAAAGTATAAAGAATAGAGAATAATGAGGAACAAAAGTATAAAGAATAGAGAATAATGGGAACAAAAGTATAAAGAATAGAGAATAATGGGGAACAAAAGTATAAAGAATAGAGAATAATGGGGAACAAAATTATAAAGAATAGAGAATGATGAGGAACAAAAGTATAAAGAATAGAGAATAATGGGATACAAAAGTATAAAGAATAGAGAATGATGGGGAACAAAAGTATAAAGAATAGAGAATGATGGGGTACAAAAGTATAAAGAATAGAGAATAATGGTGAACAAAAGTATAAAGAATAGAGAATGATGGGGAACAAAAGTATAAAGAATAGAGAATAATGGTGAACACAAGTATAAAGAATAGAGAATAATGGTGAACAAAAGTATAAAGAATAGAGAATAATGGGGAACAAAAGTATAAAGAATAGAGAATAATGGGCACAAAAGTATAAAGAATAGAGAATGATGGGGTACAAAAGTATAAAGAATAGAGAATAATGGGAACAAAAGTATAAAGAATAGAGAATAATGGGGTACAAAAGTATAAAGAATAGAGAATAATGGTGAACACAAGTATAAAGAATAGAGAATAATGGGGAACAAAAGTATAAAGAATAGAGAATAATGGGGAACAAAAGTATAAAGAATAGAGAATGATGGGGAACAAAAGTATAAAGAATAGAGAATAATGGGTACAAAAGTATAAAGAATAGAGAATGATGGGGTACAAAAGTATAAAGAATAGAGAATGATGGGGTACAAAAGTATAAAGAATAGAGAATAATGAGGAACAAAAGTATAAAGAATAGAGAATAATGGGTACAAAAGTATAAAGAATAGAGAATAATGGGAACAAAAGTATAAAGAATAGAGAATGATGGGGAACAAAAGTATAAAGAATAGAGAATAATGCGGAACAAAAGTATAAAGAATAGAGAATAATGGGTACAAAAGTATAAAGAATAGAGAATGATGGGGAACAAAAGTATAAAGAATAGAGAATAATGGGTACAAAAGTATAAAGAATAGAGAATAATGGGGTACAAAAGTATAAAGAATAGAGAATAATGGGTAAAAAAAGTATAAAGAATAGAGAATAATGGGGAATACAAACAAAAGTATAAAGAATAGAGAATAATGGTGAACAAAAGTATAAAGAATAGAGAATAATGGGGAACAAAAGTATAAAGAATAGAGAATAATGGGGAACAAAAGTATAAAGAATAGAGAATAATGGGGAACAAAAGTATAAAGAATAGAGAATAATGGGTACAAAAGTATAAAGAATAGAGAATAATGAGGAACAAAAGTATAAAGAATAGAGAATATTGGGTACAAAAGTATAAAGAATAGAGAATAATGGGAACAAAAGTATAAAGAATAGAGAATGATGGGAAACAAAAGTATAAAGAATAGAGAATAATGGGGAACAAAAGTATAAAGAATAGAGAATAATGGGTACAAAAGTATAAAGAATAGAGAATGATGGGGAACAAAAGTATAAAGAATAGAGAATAATGGGGAACAAAAGTATAAAGAATAGAGAATAATGGGGAACAAAAGTATAAAGAATAGAGAATAATGGGGAACAAAAGTATAAAGAATAGAGAATGATGGGAACAAAAGTATAAAGAATAGAGAATAATGGGGAACAAAAGTATAAAGAATAGAGAATAATGGGTACAAAAGAATATAGAACAAAAGTAGAGAATAATGGGAACAAAAGTATAAAGAATAGAGAATAATGGGTACAAAAGTATAAAGAATAGAGAATAATGGGAACAAAAGTATAAAGAATAGAGAATAATGAGGAACAAAAGTATAAAGAATAGAGAATAATGGGGTACAAAAGTATAAAGAATAGAGAATAATGAGGAACAAAAGTATAAAGAATAGAGAATAATGGGAACAAAAGTATAAAGAATAGAGAATAATGGGGAACAAAAGTATAAAGAATAGAGAATAATGGGTACAAAAGTATAAAGAATAGAGAATAATGAGAACAAAAGTATAAAGAATAGAGAATAATGGGTACAAAAGTATAAACAATAGAGAATAATGGGTAAACAAAAGTATAAAGAATAGAGAATAATGGGTACAAAAGTATAAAGAATAGAGAATAATGGGAACAAAAGTATAAAGAATAGAGAATAATGGGGAACAAAAGTATAAAGAATAGAGATAGAGAATGATGAGGAACAAAAGTATAAAGAATAGAGAATAATGAGGAACAAAAGTATAAAGAATAGAGAATAATGGGTACAAAAGTATAAAGAATAGAGAATAATGGGGAACAAAAGTATAAAGAATAGAGAATAATGGGGAACAAAAGTATAAAGAATAGAGAATAATGGGTACAAAAGTATAGAATAGAGAATGATGGGGTACAAAAGTATAAAGAATAGAGAATGGGTACAAAAGTATAAAGAATAGAGAATAATGGTGAACAAAAGTATAAAGAATAGAGAATAATGGGGAACAAAAGTATAAAGAATAGAGAATAATGGGGAACAAAAGTATAGAATAGAGAATGATGGGGAACACAAAGTATAAAGAATAGAGAATAATGGGTACAAAAGTATAAAGAATAGAGAATAATGGGGAACAAAAGTATAAAGAATAGAGAATAATGGGTACAAAAGTATAAACAATAGAGAATAATGGGGAACAAAAGTATAAAGAATAGAGAATAATGGGGAACAAAAGTATAACGAATAGAGAATAATGAGAAAAAATAAGAATAGAGAATAATGGGGAACAAAAGTATAAAGAATAGAGAATAATGGGTACAAAAGTATAAAGAATAGAGAATAATGGGGAACAAAAGTATAAAGAATAGAGAATAATGGGGAACAAAAGTATAAAGAATAGAGAATAATGGGGTACAAAAGTATAAAGAATAGAGAATAATGAGGAACAAAAGTATAAAGAATAGAGAATAATGGGGAACAAAAGTATAAAGAATAGAGAATAATGAGGAACAAAAGTATAAAGAATAGAGAATAATGGGTACAAAAGTATAAAGAATAGAGAATAATGGGGAACAAAAGTATAAAGAATAGAGAATAATGGGTACAAAAGTATAAAGAATAGAGAATAATGGGAAACAAAAGTATAAAGAATAGAGAATAATGGGGAACAAAAGTATAAAGAATAGAGAATAATGCGGTACAAAAGTATAAAGAATAGAGAATAATGGGGAACAAAAGTATAAAGAATAGAGAATAATGGGGAACAAAAGTATAAAGAATAGAGAATAATGGGAACAAAAGTATAAAGAATAGAGAATGATGGGGTACAAAAGTATAAAGAATAGAGAATAATGGGGTACAAAAGTATAAAGAATAGAGAATAATGGTGAACAAAAGTATAAAGAATAGAGAATAATGGGGAACAAAAGTATAAAGAATAGAGAATAATGGGAACAAAAGTATAAAGAATAGAGAATAATGGGAACAAAAGTATAAAGAATAGAGAATAATGGGTACAAAAGTATAAAGAATAGAGAATAATGAGGAACAAAAGTATAAAGAATAGAGAATAATGGGTACAAAAGTATAAAGAATAGAGAATAATGAGGAACAAAAGTATAAAGAATAGAGAATAATGGGGACAAAAGTATAAAGAATAGAGAATAATGGGTAACAAAAGTATAAAGAATAGAGAATAATGGGAACAAAAGTATAAAGAATAGAGAATAATGGGGAACAAAAGTATAAAGAATAGAGAATAATGGGGTACAAAAGTATAAAGAATAGAGAATAATGAGGAACAAAAGTATAAAGAATAGAGAATAATGGGGAACAAAAGTATAAAGAATAGAGAATAATGAGGAACAAAAGTATAAAGAATAGAGAATAATGGGGAACAAAAGTATAAAGAATAGAGAATGATGAGGAACAAAAGTATAAAGAATAGAGAATAATGAGGAACAAAAGTATAAAGAATAGAGAATAATGGGTACAAAATATAGAATAGAGAATAATGGGAACAAAAGTATAAAGAATAGAGAATAATGGGTACAAAAGTATAAAGAATAGAGAATAATGGGAACAAAAGTATAAAGAATAGAGAATGATGGGGTACAAAAGTATAAAGAATAGAGAATAATGGGGAACAAAAGTATAAAGAATAGAGAATAATGGGTACAAAAGTATAAAGAATAGAGAATAATGGGTACAAAAGTATAAAGAATAGAGAATAATGGGAACAAAAGTATAAAGAATAGAGAATGATGGGGTTCAAAAGTATAAAGAATAGAGAATAGAGAATAATGGGTACAAAAGTATAGAATAGAGAATGATGGGGAACAAAAGTATAAAGAATAGAGAATAATGGGTACAAAAGTATAAAGAATAGAGAATAATGGTGAACAAAAGTATAAAGAATAGAGAATAATGGGGAACAAAAGTATAAAGAATAGAGAATGATGGGGTACAAAAGTATAAAGAATAGAGAATAATGGGGAACAAAAGTATAAAGAATAGAGAATGATGGGGAACAAAAGTATAAAGAATAGAGAATAATGGGGAACAAAAGTATAAAGAATAGAGAATAATGGGGAACAAAAGTATAAAGAATAGAGAATAATGGGGAACAAAAGTATAAAGAATAGAGAATAATGGGAACAAAAGTATAAAGAATAGAGAATAATGGGGAACAAAAGTATAAAGAATAGAGAATAATGGGGAACAAAAGTATAAAGAATAGAGAATAATGGGGTACAAAAGTATAAAGAATAGAGAATGATGGGGTACAAAAGTATAAAGAATAGAGAATGATGGGGTTCAAAAGTATAAAGAATAGAGAATAATGGGGAACAAAAGTATAGAGAATAGAGAATAATGGGGTACAAAAGTATAGAATAGAGAATAATGGGGAACAAAAGTATAGAATAGAGAATAATGGGGAACAAAAGTATAAAGAATAGAGAATAATGGGGTACAAAAGTAGAGAATAATGGGGAACAAAAGTATAAAGAATAGAGAATGGGGTACAAAAGTATAAAGAATAGAGAATAATGGGGAACAAAAGTATAAAGAATAGAGAATAATGGGGAACAAAAGTATAGAGAATAGAGAATGATGGGGAACAAAAGTATAAAGAATAGAGAATAATGGGAACAAAAGTATAAAGAATAGAGAATAATGGGTACAAAAGTATAAAGAATAGAGAATAATGGGGAACAAAAGTATAAAGAATAGAGAATAATGGGTACAAAAGTATAAAGAATAGAGAATAATGAGGAACAAAAGTATAAAGAATAGAGAATAATGGGGTACAAAAGTATAAAGAATAGAGAATAATGGGGAACAAAAGTATAAAGAATAGAGAATAATGGGTACAAAAGTATAAAGAATAGAGAATAATGGGAACAAAAGTATAAAGAATAGAGAATGATGGGGTACAAAAGTATAAAGAATAGAGAATAATGGGGTACAAAAGTATAAAGAATAGAGAATAATGGGGAACAAAAGTATAAAGAATAGAGAATGATGGGGTATAGAGAACAAAAGTATAAAGAATAGAGAATAATGGGGTACAAAAGTATAAAGAATAGAGAATGATGGGGAACAAAAGTATAAAGAATAGAGAATGATGGGGTATAAAAATAGTATAAAGAATAAAGAATAGAGAATAATGGGGACAAAAGTATAAAGAATAGAGAATGATGGGGAACAAAAGTATAAAGAATAGAGAATAATGGGGTACAAAAGTATAAAGAATAGAGAATAATGGGGAACAAAAGTATAAAGAATAGAGAATAATGGGGAACAAAAGTATAAAGAATAGAGAATAATGGGAACAAAAGTATAAAGAATAGAGAATAATGGGTACAAAAGTATAAAGAATAGAGAATAATGGGAACAAAAGTATAAAGAATAGAGAATGATGGGGTACAAAAGTATAAAGAATAGAGAATAATGGGGATCAAAAGTATAAAGAATAGAGAATAATGGGGAACAAAAGTATAAAGAATAGAGAATGATGGGGTACAAAAGTATAAAGAATAGAGAATAATGGTGAACAAAAGTATAAAGAATAGAGAATAATGGGTACAAAAGTATAAAGAATAGAGAATAATGGGGAACAAAAGTATAAAGAATAGAGAATAATGGGAACAAAAGTATAAAGAATAGAGAATAATGGGAACAAAAGTATAAAGAATAGAGAATGATGGGTAACAAAAGTATAAAGAATAGAGAATAATGGGGAACAAAAGTATAAAGAATAGAGAATAATGGGGTACAAAAGTATAAAGAATAGAGAATAATGGGGAACAAAAGTATAAAGAATAGAGAATAATGGGGTACAAAAGTATAAAGAATAGAGAATAATGGGGAACAAAAGTATAAAGAATAGAGAATGATGGGGAACAAAAGTATAAAGAATAGAGAATGATGAGGAACAAAAGTATAAAGAATAGAGAATGATGGGGAACAAAAGTATAAAGAATAGAGAATGATGAATAGAATAGAAATAATGGGAAACAAAAGTATAAAGAATAGAGAATAATGGGGAACAAAAGTATAAAGAATAGAGAATAATGGGGTACAAAAGTATAAAGAATAGAGAATAATGACAAAAGTATAAAGAATAGAGAATAATGGGAAACAAAAGTATAAAGAATAGAGAATAATGGGGTACAAAAGTATAAAGAATAGAGAATAATGGGTACAAAAGTATAAAGAATAGAGAATGATGGGGAACAAAAGTATAAAGAATAGAGAATAATGGGGAACAAAAGTATAAAGAATAGAGAATAATGGGGTACAAAAGTATAAAGAATAGAGAATGATGGGAACAAAAGTATAAAGAATAGAGAATAATGGGGAACAAAAGTATAAAGAATAGAGAATAATGGGTACAAAAGTATAAAGAATAGAGAATGATGGGGTACAAAAGTATAAAGAATAGAGAATAATGGGGAACAAAAGTATAAAGAATAGAGAATGATGGGGAAAAAGTATAAAGAATAGAGAATAATGGGGAACAAAAGTATAAAGAATAGAGAATAATGGGAACAAAAGTATAAAGAATAGAGAATAATGGGGAACACAAAAGTATAAAGAATAGAGAATAATGGTGAACAAAAGTATAAAGAATAGAGAATAATGGGTACAAAAGTATAAAGAATAGAGAATAATGGTGAACACAAGTAAAAGAATAGAGAATAATGGGTATAAAAGTATAAAGAATAGAGAATAATGGGGAACATAAGTATAAGAATAGAGAATAATGGGTACAAAAGTATAAAGAATAGAGAATAATGAGGAACAAAAGTATAAAGAATAGAGAATGATGGGGAACAAAAGTATAAAGAATAGAGAATAATGGGGAACAAAAGTATAAAGAATAGAGAATGATGGGGTAGAAAAGTATAAAGAATAGAGAATAATGGGGAACAAAAGTATAAAGAATAGAGAATGATGGGGTAGAAAAGTATAAAGAAAATGAGAATAATGGTGAACACAAGTATAAAGAATAGAGAATAATGGGTACAAAAGTATAAAGAATAGAGAATAATGAGGAACAAAAGTATAAAGAATAGAGAATAATGGGGAACAAAATATAAAGAATAGAGAATAATGGGTACAAAAGTATAAAGAATAGAGAATAATGGGAACAAAAGCATAAAGAATAGAGAATGATGGGGTACAAAAGTATAAAGAATAGAGAATAATGGTGAACACAAGAATAAAGAATAGAGAATAATGGGTACAAAAGTATAAAGAATAGAGAATAATGGGGAACAAAAGTATAAAGAATAGAGAATAATGGGAACAAAAGTATAAAGAATAGAGAATAATGGGGAACAAAAGTATTAAGAATAGAGAATAAGGGGTACAAAAGTATAAAGAATAGAGAATAATGGGGAACAAAAGTATAAAGAATAGAGAATAATGGGCTACAAAAGTATAAAGAATAGAGAATGATGGGGAACAAAAGTATTAAGAATAGAGAATGATGGGAACAAAAGTATAAAGAATAGAGAATAATGGGCTACAAAAGTATAAAGAATAGAGAATGATGGGGAACAAAAGTATTAAGAATAGAGAATAATGGGGTACAAAAGTATAAAGAATAGAGAATAATGGGCTACAAAAGTATAAAGAATAGAGAATGATGGGGAACAAAAGTATTAAGAATAGAGAATAATGGGCTACAAAAGAATAAAGAATAGAGAATGATGAGGAACAAAAGTATCAAGAATACAGAATGATGGGGAACAAAAGTATAAAGAATAGAGAATGATGGGGAACAAAAGTATAAAGAATAGAGAATAATGGGGTACACAAGTATAAAGAATAGAGAATGATGGGATGCAAAAGTATAAAGAATAGAGAATAATGGGGAACAAAAGTATAGAATAGAGAATAATGGGAACAAAGGTATAAAGAATAGAGAATAATGGGGAAAAAAGTATAGAATAGAGAATGATGGGGAACAAAAGTATAAAGAATAGAGAATGATGGGGTACAAAACTATAAAGAATAGAGAATAATGGTGAACACAAGTATGAAGAATAGAGAATAATGGGAATAAAAGTATAAAGAATAGATAATGATGGGGAACAAAAGTATAAAGAATAGAGAATAATGGGTACAAAAGTATCAAGAATAGAGAATAATGGGGAACAAAAGTATAAAGAATAGAGAATAACGGGGACAAAATTATAAAGAATAGAGAAAATGGGTACAAAAGTATAAAAATAGAGAATAATGGGAACAAAAGTATAAAGAATAGAGAATAATGGGGTACAAAAGTATAAAGAATAGAGAATAATGGGGAACAAAAGTATAAAGAATAGAGAATGATGGGGAACAAAAGTATAAAGAATAGAAAATGATGGGGAACAAAAGTATAAAGAATAGAGAATAATGGGCTAGAAAAGTATAAAGAATAGAGAATGATGGGGAACAAAAGTATAAAGAATAGAGAATAATGGGGTACAAAAGTATAAAGAATAGAGAATAATGGAAACAAAAGTATAGAATAGAGAATAATGGGGAACGAAAGTATAAAGAATAGAGAATAATGGATACAAAAGTATAAAGAATAGAGAATGATGAGGAACAAAAGTATAAAGAATAGAGAATGATGGGGAACAAAAGTATAAAGATTAGAGAATAATGGGCTACACAAGTATAAAGAATAGAGAATGATGAGGAACAAAAGTATAAAGAATAGAGAATAATGGGGTACAAAAGTATAAAGAAAAGAGAATAATGGGGAACAAAAGTATAGAATGAAGAATAATGGGGAACAAAAGTATAAAGAATAGAGAATAATGGGAACAAAAGTATAGAATAGAGAATGATGGGGAACAAAAGTATAAAGAATAGAGAATGATGGGGTACAAAAGTATAAAGAATAGAGAATAATGGTGAACACAAGTATAAAGAATAGAGAATAATGGGGAACAAAAGTATAAAGAATAGAGAATAATGGGGTACAAAAGTATAAAGAATAGAGAATAATGGTGAACACAAGTATAAAGAATAGAGAATAATGGGTACAAAAGTATAAAGAATAGAGAATAATGAGGAACAAAAGTATAAAGAATAGAGAATAATGGGGAACACAAGTATAAAGAATAGAGAATAATGGGTACAAAAGTATAAAGAATAGAGAATAATGGGAACAAAAGTATAAAGAATAGAGAATGATGGGGTACAAAAGTATAAAGAATAGAGAATAATGGTGAACAAAAGTATAAAGAATAGAGAATAATGGGGTACAAAAGTATAAAGAATAGAGAATAATGGGGAACAAAAGTATAAAGAATAGAGAATGATGGGGTACAAAAGTATAAAGAATAGAGAATGATGGGGAACAAAAGTATAAAGAATAGAGAATAATGGGAACAAAAGTATAAAGAATAGAGAATGATGGGGAACAAAAGTATAAAGAATAGAGAATAATGGGGTACAAAAGTATAAAGAATAGAGAATAATGGGAACAAAAGTATAAAGAATAGAGAATAATGGGAACAAAAGTATAAAGAATAGAGAATAATGGGTACAAAAGTATAAAGAATAGAGAATAATGGGGAACAAAAGTATAAAGAATAGAGAATGATGGGGTACAAAAGTATAAAGAATAGAGAATAATGGGGAACAAAAGTATAAAGAATAGAGAATAATGGGGAACAAAAGTATAAAGAATAGAGAATAATGGGGAACAAAAGTATAAAGAATAGAGAATAATGAGGAACAAAAGTATAAAGAATAGAGAATAATGGGAATAACAAAAGTATAAAGAATAGAGAATAATGGGGATCAAAAGTATAAAGAATAGAGAATAATGGAACAAAAGTATAAAGAATAGAGAATAATGGGGAACAAAAGTATAAAGAATAGAGAATAATGGGTACAAAAGTATAAAGAATAGAGAATAATGGGAACAAAAGTATAAAGAATAGAGAATAATGGGGTACAAAAGTATAAAGAATAGAGAATAATGGGGAACAAAAGTATAAAGAATAGAGAATAATGGGGAACAAAAGTATAAAGAATAGAGAATAATGGGGAACAAAAGTATAAAGAATAGAGAATGATGGGGTACAAAAGTATAAAGAATAGAGAATAATGGGTACAAAAAAAGTATAAAGAATAGAGAATAATGGGGAACAAAAGTATAAAGAATAGAGAATAATGGGGTATACAGAATAGAATATAAAAGTATAAAGAATAGAGAATAATGGGGTACAAAAGTATAAAGAATAGAGAATAATGGGGAACAAAAGTATAAAGAATAGAGAATAATGGGGTACAAAAGTATAAAGAATAGAGAATAATGGGTACAAAAGTATAAAGAATAGAGAATAATGGGAACAAAAGTATAAAGAATAGAGAATAATGGGTACAAAAGTATAAAGAATAGAGAATAATGGGGAACAAAAGTATAAAGAATAGAGAATAATGGGGAACAAAAGTATAAAGAATAGAGAATAATGGGGAACAAAAGTATAAAGAATAGAGAATAATGGGAACAAAAGTATAAAGAATAGAGAATAATGGGGAACAAAAGTATAAAGAATAGAGAATAATGGGGAACAAAAGTATAAAGAATAGAGAATAATGGGGAACAAAAGTATAAAGAATAGAGAATAATGGGGAACAAAAGTATAAAGAATAGAGAATAATGGGGAACAAAAGTATAAAGAATAGAGAATAATGGGGAACAAAAGTATAAAGAATAGAGAATAATGGGGTATACAAAAGTATAAAGAATAGAGAATAATGGGGAACAAAAGTATAAAGAATAGAGAATAATGGGTACAAAAGTATAAAGAATAGAGAATAATGGGGAACAAAAGTATAAAGAATAGAGAATAATGGGGAATACAAAAGTATAAAGAATAGAGAATAATGGGGAACAAAAGTATAAAGAATAGAGAATAATGGGGTACAAAAGTATAAAGAATAGAGAATAATGGGTACAAAAAGTATAAAGAATAGAGAATAATGGGGAACAAAAGTATAAAGAATAGAGAATAATGGGTACAAAAGTATAAAGAATAGAGAATAATGGGTACAAAAGTATAAAGAATAGAGAATGATGGGGTACAAAAGTATAAAGAATAGAGAATAATGGGGTAAAAGTATAAAGAATAGAGAATAATGGGGTACAAAAGTATAAAGAATAGAGAATAATGGGTACAAAAGTATAAAGAATAGAGAATAATGGGGTACAAAAGTATAAAGAATAGAGAATAATGGGGTACAAAAGTATAAAGAATAGAGAATAATGGGGAACAAAAGTATAAAGAATAGAGAATAATGATAGAGAATAATGGGTACAAAAGTATAAAGAATAGAGAATAATGGGTACAAAAGTATAAAGAATAGAGAATAATGGGGTAACAAAAGTATAAAGAATAGAGAATAATGGGGAACAAAAGTATAAAGAATAGAGAATAATGGGTACAAAAGTATAAAGAATAGAGAATGATGGGGTACAAAAGTATAAAGAATAGAGAATAATGGGGTACAAAAGTATAAAGAATAGAGAATAATGGGGAACAAAAGTATAAAGAATAGAGAATAATGGGGTACAAAAGTATAAAGAATAGAGAATAATGGGTACAAAAGTATAAAGAATAGAGAATAATGGGAACAAAAGTATAAAGAATAGAGAATAATGGGGAACAAAAGTATAAAGAATAGAGAATAATGGGAACAAAAGTATAAAGAATAGAGAATAATGGGGAACAAAAGTATAAAGAATAGAGAATAATGGGGAACAAAAGTATAAAGAATAGAGAATAATGGGGAAAAAAAAGTATAAAGAATAGAGAATAATGGGGAACAAAAGTATAAAGAATAGAGAATAATGGGTACAAAAGTATAAAGAATAGAGAATAATGGGGATAAAGAATAGAGAATAATGGGGAACAAAAGTATAAAGAATAGAGAATAATGGGTACAAAAGTATAAAGAATAGAGAATAATGGGGAACAAAAGTATAAAGAATAGAGAATAGAGAATAATGGGTACAAAAGTATAAAGAATAGAGAATAATAATAAAGGAGAATAAAGGAATAGAGAATACAAAAGTATAAAGAATAGAATAATGGGGAACAAAAGTATAAAGAATAGATAATGATGGGGTACAAAAGTATAAAGAATAGAGAATAATGGGTACAAAAGTATAAAGAATAGAGAATAATGGGTACAAAAGTATAAAGAATAGAGAATAATGGGGAACAAAAGTACAAATAGAGAATAATGGGAACAAAAGTATAAAGAATAGAGAATAATGGGGAACAAAAGTATAAAGAATAGAGAATGATGGGGTACAAAAGTATAAAGAATAGAGAATAATGGGTACAAAAGTATAAAGAATAGAGAATAATGGGGAACAAAAGTATAAAGAATAGAGAATAATGGGGAACAAAAGTATAAAGAATAGAGAATAATGGGTACAAAAGTATACAGAATAGAGAATGATGGGGTACAGAAGTATAAAGAATAGAGAATGATGGGGTACAAAAGTATAAAGAATAGAGAATAATGGGGAACAAAAGTATAAAGAATAGAGAATAATGGGGTACAAAAGTATAAAGAATAGAGAATAATGGGGTACAAAAGTATAAAGAATAATTGTGGAAAATAAAAGAACCCTAGGAGATATAATACTGATCACAGAAGTGAACAATGCACAGAACAAAGAAATCATATAATTACAGAATAAAATGCTTCGCTGAGCGCAGCCTGATACGACCGCAGTGGTGGAACCCTGAACAGTTTTGGACACAATATTCAACAGCATTATATAAATTTAACCGAGCCTACATAGTTTTAAAGGAAGTAATATTGATTCATTTGTCAATCATGGTTTACTGATAATCTGATAGTCTTTCATTCAGACAATTAGGTAATTTACATAAAGGAACACAATAGCTCAGGTGGGTCATTTTCTACCCGAATTACATATATATATACATATACAAGGGCCAACAGAAAAGTCAAAAATCATTTTCTACCTGCCCTACAAATATATATATATATATATATATATATATAAGGGTTTAAGAACATCAGTTGTTCGACCTGTTAGTCAAATGCGTTTGTTAAAATATACTATTTACTTTTGGTCTTTTGGAAAATGTTGTTAGTGCTGTATTTAGACCCTCTACCAAGAAATTTGTTTTACATGCACACGTATAAAATTGCGGTTTTTATCCAACGCAATCATAGGTTTGAACGTTGTTTTCAATTTAGAGTTGTTTATATTTTTTAGTTTGGGCTTGTATTATATTTTCCTTCGGGTTAATATGATCCGTTCATCCTATTTCGACTCTTTAAAATTCAAGAGTCTATCCTAAATTGAGGTAAATTATATGGCCTTCCAAATACCATTTCATTCCCTAACATCACTGAAGAGACATAAATTGTCGAAATCCGGATATGGTGTATAAAATTTATTTGCACCTCATGTTTGCGATATACCATCTTTTCGCAAGTTTATTGTTTTCTGTTTGGTATTAAAATTAATAATTAAGATCCATGTAACATCTGGTGATCAATTTATTTGGCAATCGCCAATGGCAGTCAGCAGGGTTTAAGAACATCAGTTGTTCGACCTGTTAGTCAAATGCGTTTTGTTAAAATATACTATTCACTTTTTGGTCTTTTGGAAAATGTTGTTAGTGCTGTATTTAGACCCTCTACCAAGAAATTTGTTTTACATGCACACATATAAAATTGCGGTTTTATCCAACGCAATCATAGGTTTGAACGTTGTTTTTAATTTAGAGTTGTTTGTATTTTTTGTTTGGGCTTGTATTATTTTTTCCTTCGGGTTAATATGATCTGTTCATCCTATTTCGACTCTTTAAATATCAAGAGTCTATCCTACATTGAGGTAAATTATATGGCCTTCCTAATACTGTTTCGATCCCTAACATCACTGAAGAGACATTAATCGTCGAAATTCAGATATGGTGTATAAAATTTATTTGCACCTCATGTTTGCGATATACCATCTTTTAGCAAGTTTATTGTTTTCTGTTTGGTATTAAAATTAATAATTAAGATCCATGTAACATCCGGTACATGTATATATATATATATATATATACATGTACCGGGCCAACAGAAAGTCAAGTCATAAATCATTTTCTACCTGTCCTCACGATATTTATATACATGAACTGGAGCCAACAGAAAGACAAGTCATA
The DNA here is from genome assembly GCA_017311375.1 of Mytilus coruscus. Classification (NCBI taxonomy): domain Eukaryota; kingdom Metazoa; phylum Mollusca; class Bivalvia; order Mytilida; family Mytilidae; genus Mytilus; species Mytilus coruscus. The sequence goes on along the minus strand of JAASAO010001355.1, from coordinate 19,174 downwards.
AATCATTTTCCACCTGCCCTACATATATAAAAAACATGTACCGGGTCATAAAAAATTCTTAAAAATAAATTTATATACATGTACTGTGGCCAATAGAAAATTCATAAAAAGATTGCAATATTAAAGTGATATGAATAAACTATTGACACAAGAAGGGAGTCGAACCCTTCACTTGATATATATATATATATTGTCAAGTCCTCCAAGCAAGTGTTTGCATAATTTCAAATCAATCTAATATGCTTAAGTTATTTTAAAGAAAATTTCTAAGAGCTTTGTCCGTGCTTGTACATAAGTTTTCCAAAATTTAAATAAACTATCCCTAAACATTATCATAAAACAAACAACATTTGCCATTGAACATTATTATAATGCAAACAACATTTGCCACTGAACATTATTATAATGCAAACAACATTTGCCACTGAACATTATTATAAAGCAAACAACATTTGCCACTGAACATTATTATAATGCAAACAACATTTGCCACTGAACATTATTATAATGCAAACAATATTTGCCACTGAATGTTATTATAAAGCAAACAACATTTGCCACTGAACATTATTATACAGCAAACAACATTTGCCACTGAACATTATCATAAACAAACAACATTTGCCAATGAACAGTATTATAAAGCAAACAACATTTACCACTGAACATTATCATAAATAAACAACATTTGCCACTGAACATTATCATAAACAAACAACATTTGCCACTGAGCATTATTCTAATGCAAACAATATTTGCCACTGAACGTTATTATAAAGCAAACAACATTTGCCACTGAACGTTATAATAAAGCAAACATTTGCCACTGAACATTATTATAGAGCAAACAACATTAAATAAATCTTTACTAATTTTTATCCGGTTTTGTATGTTCAATTTTGAATTAAAAAGAAATGACAACCACAATCTAAAAACTAGATGAAAGGGATGTTTAAACAGTGAGAAATCTGAGAACATGCAGGAAATGTACGTGAAGGGACCATCCTGAAATGTTGCTCATGCTTTGCCTACTACCACCATGGGAAATAGCAAAATCCATTTGAATGACTGAGTAAGAAAGCTCTTTTATATTGCTGATTAAGATTAAACAAACTTCATGAACTTGATATATGTAGACAACTCTGGTTGCCGGTCCACATAAATGATATTTACTGTGTAGTAACTGGAACTGGATTATTGCATTGAAAACAACAGGAGTGCACACGCTAAAATGTCTCCCTGCTTTACTGACGATTGATTTTATGTTGATAGTCCTCAATATAAAGCTTTACTACAAGTATCACATAAACTTAACATTTTCTCGCTGTGTTGAAGAACCATTGGTGGCCTTCAGCTGTGTTTTTACTCTTTGGTCGGGTTGTCGTCTCTTTGATGCATTCCCCATTTCCATTATCTATTTAATGATCCAAGAAAATGAGCTCAGGGTCAGATAAACCAAACAAGAAATACATGTACACCTTACAATCATTCCATACACCAAATAAAGTTGACCTATGGCTTATAGTATCTTATATATGGTCTTGACCACGAAAACTTAACCTTGTTCACTGATCCATGAATTGAGGTCGAGGTCAGATAAAACTGTCTGACAGGCATGAGGACCTTGCAAGGTACGCACATACTAAATATAGTTATCCTATTATTCATTATAAGAGAGAAATTAACAATTCATAAAATCTCAACTTTTTTCATATAATCACTGAACCATGAAATTGAGGTCAAGGACAATGGACATATGACAGACAGAAATTTCATAGCATAAGGCATCTATAAAAATATAAAGCTTTTAAGTAGTAAGTCAATGCCTCTGCTGCTGCTGCCAGATCACTATCCCTATGTTGAACTTTCTGCAACAGAAGTAAAAGGCTCGACAAAACATAATTTTCTTAATGATGTTCACTTCTTTTGATTTTCAACATTTCAGTAACATTTTGGAACCCTCCGACTTTTACCATTGTAGTCCATTACACATTTCACCCAGTTACCTCTATTTGGTAAAGTGGAAATTTTGGTGTTTTTTTTTTTTGGCAATAATTCCGTGAATCAGATAAAATTGTGAATATATTCCTTTGAGTTTATATTTTCAAAGAAGATAAAAGTCTCTAATTTTCATATGGACCCTTACAAGTTGAGATATAATTTCTATAGAATGCACTAATTTTAATATGGACCCTTACAAGGTGAAATATAATTTCTATAGAATGCACTAATTTTTCATATGGACACTTACAGGTGAGATATAATTTCTATAGAATGCACTAATTTTTATATGAACCCTTACAAGGTGAGATATAATTTATATAGAATGCACCAATTTGTCATATGAACCCTTACAAGGTGAGATATACTTTCTATAAAATGCACTAATTTTTCATATGAACCCTTACAAGGTGAGATATAATTTTATAGAATGCAGTAATTTTTCATATGGACACTTACAAGGCAAGATATAATTTCTATAGAATGCACTAGTTTTAATATGAACCCTTACAAAGTGAGATATAATTTCTATAGAAGGCACTAATTTTCATATGAACCCTTACAAAGTGAGATATAATTTCTATAGAATGCACTAATTTTCATATGGACACTTACAAGGTGAGATATAATTTCTGTAGAATGCACTAATTTGTCATATAAACCCATACAAGGTGAGATATTATTTCTGAAGAATGCACTAATTTTTATATGAACCCTTATTAGGTGAAATATAATTTCTATAGAATGCACTAATTTTTCAAATGGACCCTTACAAGGTGAGATATCATTTCTATAGAATGCACCAATTTTTCATATGGACCTTTACAAGGATATAATTTCTATAGAAGCACTATTTTTTATATGAACCCTTACAAGGTGAGATATAATTTCTATAGAATGCACTAATTTTCATATGAACCTTTACAAAGTGAGATATAATTTCTATAGAATGCACTTATTTTACATATGAATACTTACAAGGTGGGATATAATTTCTATAGAATGCACTAATTTTAATATGGCCCTTACAAGGTGAGATATAATTTCTATAGAAGTACAATTTTTATATGAACCCTTACCTGGTGAGATACAAAATGTATAATTTCTATAGAATGCACTAATTTTCATATGAACCCATACAAGGTGAGATATAATTTCTATAGAATGCACCAATTTTTCATATGGAACCTTACAAGGTGAGATATAATTTCTATAGAATGCACTAAATTTGCATATGGACCCTTACAAGGTGAGATATAATTTCTATAGAATGCACTAATTTTTCATATGGAACCTTACAAGGTGAGATATAATTTCTATAGAATGCACTAATTTTTCATATGGAACCTTACAAGGTGAGATATAATTTCTACCAATTTTTATATGAACCCTTACCTGGTGAGATATAATTTCTATAGAATGCACTAATTTTCATATGAAGCCATACAAGGCGAGATATAATTTCTATAGAATGCACTAATTTTTCATATGGAACCTTACAAGGTGAGATATAATTTCTATAGAATGCAGTAATTTTCATATTGACACTTACAAGGCGAGATATAATTTCTATAAAATGCACTAATTTTTCATACGGACCCTTACAAAGTGAGATATAATTTCTATAGAATGCACTAATTTTCATATGGATCCTTACAAAGTGAGATAATTTCTATAGAATGCACTAATTTTACATATGAACCCTTACAAAGTGAGATATAATTTCTATAGAATGCACTAATTTTTCATATGGACACTTACAAGGTGAGATATAATTTCTATAGAATGCACTATTTTTCATATGGAACCTTACAAGGTGAGATATAATTTCTATAGAATGCACTATTTTTCATATGGACCCTTACAAGGTGAGATATAATTTCTATAGAATGCACTATTTTTCATATGTACCCTTACAAGGTGAGATATAATTTGTATAGAATGCACTATAAAACTCTTGCTCAGAGAAATAAGAATTAACTCTTTGTAAAAAGTAAGCCAATTATCTGTGCAGGATACTGTTAATTCCTTTCATCTACACTCAACATTATTGAAACTGATTGACACAATTAACCATTCGTAGCCTCTATCAGGCATATCACAAATTTTAGACCTTGCAAGATTCTTATATGGAACACTTCTTAAGTGCAACTAGGTAATGGGTCCAATGCCAAACTATTTTCTGCAACAGTCCTTAAGTAATGTATGACTCTTGATTCATTATTATTTGTGGGATGCCATTTTTTCGTAGATTTCGTGGGTATAGTTGAACCACGAATTTAAATGTTCAACGAGTTACATATTCTCTATAGGCTTGTATGCAGACTTTGGCAAAACCAGGAAATCAATTATCCACAAAAATTTAAGTTTTTCTCAATCCACGAAAATAAATGAATCCACAGTATTAGTTTTGTATACTAATGTTTTCTAAAATCAGTACTGTATTATAAAATCAAATATTTACTATATATACAACTTTACCTTGACCTAGGATCTCCAGCAATTAGATTACCAAACTCTCCCAATATATATCCCCCAACTTTTACCATATTTTCATGGCAAGCAGGAGCCTGTAATGCCTGGAATATCAGAAAGCACTGCCTTTCAATGAGGCTGGCATTATCCCTATTATAAGTTCCCTTTCAATTTTAGCAAATTTCTTCAATTAAATTCAGACTTTTTTTTCAGATTTGATCAAAGAATCAAGTGATATATATGTTCATCAAAACTGTAAACAAAATTACTAAATGCCTTGAATAATTCATAAATTTTAACCAAGGTTTTACTGAATAAATGGAGCAGTACAATATCAGAAAACAAGCATGCAACTGACACATTTCTGTACAATATTTGCATCACACTTCCCTTAACATAGTCTTGTCCACAAAAAATAGATAGTTTAAAGTACTCACCTCAAAAACAGTTTGGCAGCGTATCCTTGGACATCATCTCTATTTATAACGATCTGTATAACTCTATACCAAACCTCTTCACTGACGTAATCTCCTGATATTCTAATTAGGTTCAGGATGACATCCACATACCAGGTGTAATCTACAGCATACTTCTCTGCCAAGATGGCTACCTTCAGGACCTGAAACAGGTAAGTTATCAGGATAAAATTAGATTAGGGATCCCCAAACCATATTCTTTCTACGCACCAACCTCAACTTTTATTATAACAGGATTTTTCAAAACAAACTTTTCACAGACTTATTTGTAGTTGTAGCTGCTAATTTAATCAATATATATATCGACTTGACCAAACCCATGTTCATGTGATTATCATAAAATTTTGACATCAAATATTTACTTTGACCTGTTGACAAACATATAAAAATTTAAGAAATTTTAGCCACACAATTTACAGGAATAATTTCATTGGATACATAGCAGTTTGACATACACTGATTTTGATCATTGAGAAGCTTCATTTTAGCTTTACAAACATTATGTGATTAAAGTGTTTATCTGATTTTGAAGACTTAACTCCTTTAGGTGTTCTGTAACACCCATAAGTTGTGTTTTCAGTTTTTCCTGCCATGATCATTGGAAAACCCAACAAGTTGTAATAACAGATAACTATAATACCATTTCCTCTCTTATTGAGTAATCAGCTGATTCCAAATATTCCAACATTCCCCAACAATTTCTTCAGCGTTTGTTCTATCACACATACCATACAGAAGATCTACTGCCCTTTGTCGTACACTCACATCTCGTTCAGTCTGAAAATATACATGAAAAATCATTAAAAGGTTCATTTAATTTAACCAAGTCAATGCTTTTCATGACAATGAAGTAATATACACAAACCATTTTGTAAATTGAATATCTGAGTATACAATATTGATAATATTATCTTGACTGGTAAAACGTATTTTGCAGCAGGAGAAAAAGTGAGAACTGAACAGTAGACCAATGGTGTAACCAAGGTAACTGTGAGATAAAGTATAAAAAATCTGCATTTAAATTGGTAACAGGAAATTCATAATAATCATTACACTTGGAGAAACATTTGCCATTGGTAAAACAGACTAAACATAATTTCATCATGTTCATCATCTCATCATATCAAAGTATTTAAAAGTTGTATTTGGTAAAGTATTTAATATCGTAGTTTTCCCTCCCATAATATTAATTAAAACTGGTTTCCAAAAGTATTAACAAATCTGTACTATAAAAAAAGATATAGAAATAGAAAATCTTTTCCTATCAATTAGGCCTAAAATAAAATATTGTTTGTTTCCCCAATCCTGACCGATCCTACAAAATGGTCCTACTCATAAAATTTTATTGTCAAAACTTAGTCAAATATTATTTTATTCATTTCCAATTTTCAGGCTTGCCGGATCATCCAATAATGTTCAAGCTTTTGAAAAGTAAAATTATTTCCTACCTACCTACCCACACCTGCTTTGCAGGGTATGGATTGGGAAACAAACAATATATTAATTTAGGCCCTAAGGAGCATTATTTTGAAAGGAGATATTTTTAGTAATATTTGGATTATCTCTTTGATACATGAATTACTTCCTTTATATATGAAAATAGTCCATACCTTTAATGAAGTAATTAATGTTTCTTGGTGTTTTTAACTGCTTCATGAGAGAATTCTGATGTGGCTAATAAACACATACTCTCTAATGCAAGATCTCTGAAATTATAAAGCATGTCAATTAATGAAAACTTTTAAATCACAAATATTCTGCAACAACAACTGAAATTATAACGAATTATAAGAATGCATGCATTGTTGTTCTTAGCATACCCTCATTAGTAATCCAAAGTATTGGTAAGCAGGAAATCGGTGTCTGACAAATATGAAAAGGGCCCACACGTAACAATCCATCACTACTTAGCTGGTGAACATATATGAAGTCATGTGTTCATTCGCCATATTGAAAAAAATCAAAGTATGAGACAAACTGAAGTAACAGATGACTTTGTAACATATATCTATAAATGATTAAATGTTAAGAAGAAATATAAATGCCAGTTGATGTAAGATGTTTCTGAAACTTTGAAATTTTTAACCATAAACTGTTAACACAGAGATATGTCTCACCTATTTGTTATTTTGATAATGCAAATGTTGAAATTAAAATAGCAATACTTTAAAACATGTAAGTTATGCAAATATTTAAAGTCAATGAACCACGACTGAAGGTACAGGGCTAAACAATCTCCATGGAAATGAGATGTGCCAATACTAATACAACTGCAAACCAAATACCATTGACTTTTCATAAGTCGTTCCTTTAAAAATAAACAAACCTAAGCACAAAATTAACTTGTAAACTATGTAAAAGTTTCAAAGTCAATGAACCATAATTAGGGTGTGGGGTTATATAATCTCCATGGAAATGAAGCTTGCAAATGCCAATACATTTGCATACCAAATATCATTGACTTTACATTAATGGTTCATCTTAAACTGACCTAATTACAAACTAATACATGAAAACTAAGCAAAAGTTTCAGTCAATAGACCATGAATGAGGGGCGGGCCAAATGATCCCCATGAAATGAGATATGCAAATGCTTATACAACTGCATACCAAATATCATTGACCTATCACAAACTAATACATGTAAACTAAGCAAAGTTTCAAAGTCAATAGACCTTGACTGAGGGGCGGGCCAAATAATCTCCATGGTAATGAGAAGTACTAATGATTATACCACTGTATACCAATTAACACTGGCCTACCACTAATGATTCCCTTGAACTGACCTAATCACAAACTAATACATGTAAACTAAGCAAAGTTTCAAAGTCAATAGACCTTGACTGAGGGGCGGGCCAAATAATCTCCATGGTAATGAGATGTGCCAATGCTAATACAACTGCATACCAAATATCATTGACCTACCACTAGTGGTTCACCATGAACTAGACCTAATCACAAACTAATACATTGTTGACGCTGCCGCCGCTGATGCCGGAAACAGCATACCTATGTCTCGCTTTTTGACTCCGTCAAGGCGAGACAAAAACAATTCTGACCAAAATTTTGACCCCTTCAAAAAAAGGCCTAGGACGTCTTTAAATATGTATATCTATGACAATATGCATAAAAAATTTGAATTCTGTTGAGGCAATCTTGACTTATTAAATGACAGACAGACAGACAGGACAGAGTGATGAGTAGAGGGTACCTACAGCAACCTACATCACATTAGTTTCTCTGTGTTGTAAGAATTGTCCTAATTGATTACAAGCTCTGACTAGAGTTATCTACCTTAGATTAGTTTCACTGTGTTGTAAGAATTGTCCTAAATGATTACAAGCTCTGACTAGAAGATTTGGATCAATGTCCATGTGTATGATAAGATTAATGGCCTCAAACAAAACAGCATTTTAGAATTGGAATGCTGAACTTTCTTTGACTTTAGGGCTCCTGAGCCTTGTTGAGTATTGTTTCCAGAGATTCTGTTAGTCTTGTTCGAAAAGCAGGATCCTCTGAAAACACAAATATAAAATATACATGAGACAGTCCTATCCATGAAGAATTATAAATATATGTCATTATTCAATTTCAATAATTAATAATTAATATGTCAAATGAAATTCAATCCCACCCACCCACATTCATTTAATTGAAAAGCCCTAAAATAAATCTTTGTGGTATTGAGATATACAAATGTGCGAATTGTATGCTCCATCTGATTTATATATATATATATACATGCTTTCCTCAAATTCATCTTCATGGTTAACTACCTGGACCAATAATTTTAGCTTGGAAAATGAGAAACAGGAGAACTAGAAACTTAAGATTGTGGATGAACTGGTGTATTGATTCTTATGTACTTTGTACTTCATCTTTTATAAAAGTTCTTCTGAAGGTCTTAAATGTTGAATTAGAACATCACCTTATTAAAGGCCAAATGGTTGTTTAACTGGTAAATCACAAATGATAATGGGTTAGGGTTGATCAGTCTTTTCGTCTTACTCCTAGATGCTGCATGCTTGGTGGAGAAGCAGCAAATACTAATTTTAAGTGGTTGATCATAACCATATTATCGGTCTAAGTTCTTTGGATTGACATGGTCGTATATAAGCCCACATGTGGACGGTCATAAGTCGTTGGTTTGAACTGGTCGTATATAAGCCCACATGTGGACGGTCATAAGTCTTTGGTTTGACATGGTCGTATATAAGCCTACATATTGATGTTGGTGGGAGATCTGTGATACAAATAAATGGGAATGTGTCCATGGGACACAGATGATGCCCCGCTTGCATATCATATAAAGTTATAAAGGGACATAACTGAAGAACGGTAAAAGTGACGCTACCCAAATTTGTACTTGATCTGAGTTTTGTGGTAATAAGTATTGTGTACAAGTTTCATAACATTTGGTTGAGGCAAACTTAAGTTAGAGAACGGAAACGAAAAACTCAGCAATTTTTCTATTTGTAAAGGGCTTAACTCTAGAACGGTTATAGTCATGCCACCAAAATTCAAATTTGATCTGAGTTTTGTGGTAATAAGCATTGTGTATAAGTTTCATAACATTTGATTGTGGCAAACTAAAGTTAAAGCACAGAAACGAAAAATTCAGCAATTTTTCCATTTGTAAAGGACATAACTATAGAACGGTTATAGTGACGCCACCAAAATTCAAACTTGATCTGTGTTTTGTGGTAATAAACATTGTGTATAAGTTTCATAACATTTGGTTGAGACAAACTAAAGTTAGAGAACGGAAACCAACTATGGGACAGACAAGGGTAAACTTAAAGCCCCTCCGCTACAGCGGGGCATAAAAAGAAGATTTTGTATGATTGCCATTGAGAAAATCTCCTACAGAGACCAAATGAGTTAGATGTAAGCAACTATAGGTCATGACTGTATGGCCTTCAACAATGACCAATACCCATACTGTATAGTAAGCAGCTTGGAACAGGCACCTACAGGATGTGGCAGGGTTAAACATGCTTGTGAGCACTCAACCCTCCCACTAATCTGGGACAGTGGTGTAATGGCACAACAAGATGGTTTACTGTATTCTTTTGATAGGTAATTTATTATTACCTGGTGGTGGATAATTCTGAAGAAGTCGAAGAAGTTTTACAGATAACCATGGAGCTGGAACAAAATAGTATGTGTATTCCTGTAAATCTGTGTACGATGACGTCACAATCTGAAAATACAAAGTAGTATGTGTAGTCCTGTAAATCTGTGTACGATGACTTCACAATCTGAAAATACAAAGTAGTATGTGTAGTCCTGTAAATCTGTGTACGATGATGTCACAATCTGAAAATACAATGTAGTATGTGTAGTCCTGTAAATCTGTGTACGATGATGTCACAATCTGAAAAATACAATGTAGTATGTGTAGTCCTGTAGGTTGCACTCTATAAATACAGCTGTTTCACAAACCACACCTCTTTGGGAGATATATAATTTTCATAGATATTTTGTTTTGTTTACGTATTGGTTCCCAGATATGATCTCATAGAGACATAACTTGGGAATGTTATCAGTATTAATACACGTGGTGGCGACAAAATTGAATTCTGAGGAAGACCCAAAGTGAAAGGAGGAGTAGTACAGAATTTTAGTACAAGTTCAAACTCTTAGAAGTTTGGGACATATAAATGTTGAAAATATACTGCACAGCCCTATGTTTTGACCCTTGAATAAAATAGTAGTGCATATCAACTTTCCATTCTAGGATCTATTTTTTACGAAACTTCATAATGAAAGTGGCAAAGATTTAGCCGTAAAGGAGTGTATATATTTACAGAAGTGCAACCTGTAAATCTGTGTACGATAATGTCACAATCTAAAAATACATAACATATCATTTCCTATAACTGTTTTATGAAGAAAACAATTGATGTAACAATCTGAAAAGATGAGAAAATAAATGGGAATGTGTCCCATGGACACAGATGATGCCCTGCTTGCATATAACGTTATAAAGGGACAAAACTCAAGAACTGTAAAAGTGACACTACCCAAAATTGTACTTGATCTGAGTTTTGCGGTAATAAGCATTGTGTATACGTTTGATAACATTTAGTTGAGGCAAACTTACATTAGAGAACGGAAACGAAAATTCAGCAATTTTTCAAATTGTAAAGGGCATAAATCTGGAACGGTACAAGTTACACCACCAAAATTCGAACTTGATCTGTGTTTTGTGGTACTTAGCATTGTGCATAAGTTTCATAACATTTGGCTGAGGCAAACTAAAGTTAGAGAACAGAAACGAATATTTCAGCAATTTTTCCATTTGTAAAGGGCATAACTCTAGAACTGTAAAAGTGACACCACCAAAATCAAACCGGATCTGTGTTTTGTGGTTATGAGCATGGTGTATAAGTTTCAAAACATTTGGTTGAGGCAAACTAATGTTAGAGAACGGAAACCAATTTTGGGACGTACAGACGGACAAGGATAAAACTTAATGTCCCCTCCGCTACGGCTGGGGCATAAAAACTAGGTTCATTTATCAGTAAACTAAGAACATTTGAAAAAAATAGTTTCAAAAGTTTGCTCTGGATACTGTCTTTTGGTCAAAATAAAGTTCCAAACAAAATCCATGAAGGTTGGACAAAGTAACTGATGTTTGTTTTATTTTAAACGAAAGTCAAATATCCGCCATGAACAATTTAATTTAACAATTTTTTCATTAGCCTTTGATCCTTCCAAGTGATAAGTGATCTTTTAAAGGAGTGTCTATGGTTGTATCTAACAAATTTATGTGATCGTTAGTAGCGTTACAGAGGTGGTCATTAAATAAAGTTAAAAGTTCTATGAAATTTTAATACAGTTGAGACATAATTTCTGCTCTGTAGATTGCACTCCTTTTATTGAACTCTTACAGACCTTTGTCCTTGTATCCATTATGCATATTGTATATGGTTTAAGTAATAACATGTATACTGTTTCTGGTATATCTATCTTACTCTGCTAAGTCTTGATACTGCTAATGAAACACATCCTTTATATTCCTCAGGACATCTCTTCACTAAAGCTTCTATGAAACTGGCAGCTGATGTAACAACTCCTGAAATATAGAATATAAGGCCATACAATCAAAATTATTTGCTTCTCAGGCCAAATAAAAACCAATACAAATCAAGAAAAAGAAGCTATAGTCTATAAGCCAACTTGACAGCAACTCGAAAGACATAAAGGAGCCAACATACTGTCTATAACAGGACATTCGTCTCTAAAATATATCAAAGTCTAAATTGAACCATATTTAGAAAAGTGGTGAACAAATTCATCAGGGACCTTCAAAAATCTGTCTGTTCTAAAATGATAAAACCCATGACTCTCTTCTGGAAAAATGTTAACATTAAAGTAAACATTTATGTATATGTGCTACATCTTATCTTTTAGAGTTGATTAAAACATATGGAGGTGCTCCTTAATACAGAAGAATATATCTGTAAGACTTACCATGTGTTGATCATTGAGAAGATGTATGACTCGAGATGACCATTCTGATATATTGATAAGATCAGGTGACGACGTAACAAATGTAACAATGTCAATGCAGCACTCTGTTTCACAGCATCTACCGTATCTCTGAAGGTATAAAATACATTCCATGACTGATTTGCATCTTTATCAAAGTTTTATTCTTTAAATGATGATTAAAATACAATTTAATTGGTAAAAGCTTTTATTGGTTGAAATTAAATTACCTCTGTCAAACAATCATCTAAATTATCTGATCTTGCCAACTTTTGTACACCAGAGTTACTTCAATCAGACGTAAACAAAGCATCTTCTCCAACGTTTCCAGTGTGACAAATCACAACAAAACTGACATGGACAGCTGTTGGCATAAGATGGGATATGTGCTTCTCTTACATATTCTATGATGGTATGATACTAAACCCCTAACAGGAGGGATTGTGCTTGATTTTCATAAGATGAAGACACAATCTTTCAGTCAGTTGAATTCAGGTCTGAAACTGGCATGTCAGTAACTGCTAGTAGTCCTTTGTTAATTAATATTGATCATTGTCTTTTTTGGCTTAGTTTCTTCTGTTACCTATTCTTACATCAGATTAAGACTTCTTTTAAACTAAGTTTTACTGTGCGTATGGCTGTGTGTTTGTTTATTCCACATTGGCTAGAGGTATAGGGGGAGGGTTGAGATGTCATAAAACATGTTTAACCAAGAGTGGACGTTGTCCTTGGTTTCTTTCTGGCATATTTTTTGTTGTTCATTGTTGTATTGTAAAGAAGGCCGTTAGATGGATAGTTTTCCCATTGGAAATCATGTCACATCTCATTATTTTATATATATATGTAAACAAGCAGTGCTTTTCCTATCCTTTTTCAAATGGGGCCTGGGCCCTAGGCAATTGGGAATAAAATGCTTCGCTGAGAGCATCCTGATACGACCACAGAGGTCGAACCCTGAACAGTTGGGGCAAATTTGGACACAATATTCAAGCTTGATACTGTCTGAATTTGGATTATGATCAAATTTTGACATAATATAGGTTTCTGACACAAAATAAATGTGGTCAAAGATCTTAATTATCTATTGAAATTTGAAAATTTTGAAGAAAAAAATATGAACCCCTCAAAAAATTGGAAACCCCCAAACTTTTGACACCCTCCCTTTGGAGCAATTACCCCAAACTCAATCCCAACCTTCCCTTTGTAGTATGGAACCTTGTAGTACAATTTTAGAGATCCATACACTTAAACACAAGTTATTGTCTGGAAACTAGAAAAATGCTTGTTTTGGCCCTTTTGCCCCTGATTTCTGCATGTTTGGAGCAATTACCCCAAACTCAATCCCAGCCTTCCTTTTAGATATGGAACCTAGTGGTACAATGTCAGAGAGATCCATACACTTACACTCAAGTTATTGTCCGAAACTACAAAATGTTTGTTTTGGCCCCTTTCGCCTTAATTCCTAAACTATTGGTACCATTACCCCAAAATCATTCCCAACCTTCCTTTTGTGGTATTGAACCTTCTTGTAAAATTTCATAGAGATTTATTCACTTAAATTAAAGATATTGTCCGAAACCAATTGTGTCTTCAGACGACGACGACATCATAGCATTATATGAACCCAAAAAATTTGCGGTCGTATAAAAAATATTCACTTGAAATTTTCAGATATTTCATGCTCCTTTTGTCCTTTTATGTGCAAAGGACTTTCACCAGGACTTATATATATATATTCTCCTCTCCTTTTCTATCCTAGTACAATTTATAATAAATGATTCAAAACAATCGTTTATTTTCATGATAAAAGTTATGTATTTATGGTTAAAGGAAGCACATTGTAAATTGATCATCAAACTGAATATTCTTGAAACCAGCTATCTTGTTTTATTAATCACTGTTTAATGTTTTTAAATGTTCCTTTTGAGAAAATAATACTTAGTTATTTTTTTGGTCTTAATTGGGGATTTTTTAAACACAAGATATATGTTAAAGGAAGCACATTGTAAATTGATCATCAAACTGAATATTCTTGAAACCAGCTATCTTGTTTTATTAATCACTGTTTAATGTTTTTAAATGTGCCTTTTGAGAAAATAATACTTAGTTATTTTTTTGTCTTAATTGGGGATTTTTTAAACACAAGATATAATACTGACTTTATACAAATCAGTAACAAGTCTCTATTTACACTACTGAGATATAAGCCTTACCATGTGTGAGCTCTAGGAAACTGGTTAGGGTTGCCCCACTTTTCAATGGTAAATAACTGAGGTCCATTACTTCCATATAGCTCCCTGAAACCATTCATTGGAACTCGAGATGTACCCGTCACAAACTGCAACAATCTGGCACGATTTTCATTGTTCATAGAGTAAATAGCCTGCAAATGTCAAATTAAAACAAAATAAAAATGTCTTAAAAAGTGCTAATTTACTATATAATGTAAAATATATTCCATACTGGAATTTTGAAACAAAAATAAAACAAAATAGGTCAAGGATTCACCAATACTCATATTCTCATCTATTCCCATACATAGACCCAATGCATATCATGTTATTTACAATGTGCACTATATTCACAAAATGTGTGATCTTCCTAGAAAGATAATGGTCATTGCCAAATAATGCAACCAGAAATAAGTAATTCCATGTTTTAGTATGGGAAACCAAAAGATTCGATCAGATCAAAATTAAAATAGCAAGTGAACAACTTCATTCCCTTAGAAGAAATTGTTCTGCAAGTCTGGTTCAATTCTGCCTAGCCATTTTAAGGAGTTACAAATAAACAGCCGATATAAAGCATACCCTTTTGAAAGCTGTTTAACTTGTTTTGTAATTTAATTTACTTACCTTCCAGAAGTGTAGAATAATAGGATGATTAGGGTTGTATTCTCCTTTGAAACTTACCTTCCAGAAGTGTAGAATAACAAGATAATCAGGGTTGTATTCTCCTTTGAAACTTACGTTCCAGAAGTGTAGAATAACAGAATGATTAGGTTGTATTCACCTTTGTAACTTACCTTCCAGAAGTGTAGAATAACAGGATGATTAGGGTTGTATTCTCCTTTGAAACTTACCTTCCAGAAGTGTAGAATAACAGGATGATTAGGGTTGTATTCTCCTTTGTCACTTACCTTCCAGAAGTGTAGAATAACAGGATGATTAGGGTTGTATTCACCTTTGTCACTTACCTCCCAGAAGTGTAGAATAACAGGATGATTAGGATTGTATTCTCCTTTGTCACTTACCTCCCAGAAGTGTAGAATAACAGGATGATTAGGGTTGTAAACTCCTTTGTCACTTACCTTCCAGAAGTGTAGAATAACAGGATGATTAGGGTTGTATTCTCCTTTGTCACTTACCTTCCAGAAGTGTAGAATAACAGGATGACTAGGGTTGTATTCTCCTTTGTCACTTACCTTCCAGAAATGTAGAATAACAGGATGATTAGGGTTGTAAACTCCTTTGGCACTTACCTTCCAGAAGTGTAGAATAACAGGATGATTAGGGTTGTATTCTCTTTTGTCACTTACCTTCCAGAAGTGTAGAATAACAGGATGACTAGGGTTGTATTCTCCTTTGTCACTTACCTTCCAGAAGTGTAAAATAACAGGATGATTAGGGTTGTATTCTCCTTTGTATGGTGTGTTGGACTTCCAATCATTGACGTCAATATCTTGTAAACCACACATCAGTAACTGCAAAAAGGATTAAATGTAGTTCTATTCATTTTAACGTTCCTATTGAAGGTAAACCCAATTTATCAAAATAGCACTTCAAATCTATAAGCCTTAATTTATTTTCTAGCACTGTATCATTGTGGCTGCTTGGTGACTCTTAGTTCCTGAGGGTTTCATCAGCCCAGTTGTCTGTGCTTCTCCACCGACATGATTTATAACATACATTTCTTAAATTTTCTGCTGATAAACTAAGAAATTATTAAGAAACTTAGGTCCAAATTCACTCAGATAAAGTTGACTTAAGATGATTTTGGCTATTAATTTTACGTCCATTTAGTCATATAGTTGCACAAGTATTTATACATCAATGGCTTTCAAATGTTGGATTTTAAGCGTTCCTGCTGATGGTAAATCTAGATAAAATGCTCCGCTGGGCACAGCTTGATATGACCGCAGAGGACGAACCCTGAACAGTTGGGGCAAGTATGGACACAACATTCAGGCTTGATACAGCACTGAATTTGGATTGTGATTAAATATTTGACACAGCATAGGTTTCTGACACAGAATGAATGTGGTCTAAGAACTTAAAAATTTTAATTTACCTATTCAAACCATTATTTGCTTTTATATATAAATCAGAAATAACCAATTTAAAATGGAAAATTTTAAAGAAAAAAAAAGGAAAAAAGGAAAAAAAATCCCTCCCCAAATTTTTGAACCCCCTTATGATTCATCACCCCCAAACTCAATCCCAGCCTTCCCTTTGTGGTATGGTACCTTGCAGTACAATTTCAGAGAGATCCATACACTTGAACACAAGTTAATGTCTGGAAACTAGAAAATGCTTGTTTTTGGTCCCTTTTGGCCCGAAATTCCTAAACATTTAGGGCATATACCCTCAAACTCAAACCCAGCTTTCCTTTGTGATATGGAACCTTGTAGTACAATTTCATAAAGATCCATACACTTACACACAAGTTATTGTCCTGAAACTAGAAAAATGCTTGTTTTTGCCCTTTTGGCCCCTAATTCCTAAAATTTTGAGGCAATTACCCCAAAATCAATCTCAGCCTTCCATTTGTGGTATGGTACCTTGCAGTACAATTTCAGAGAGATCCATACACTCGAACACAAGTTATTGTCTGAAACTAGAATAAAATGCTCTGCTGGGCACAGCTTGATACGACCGCAGAGGTCGAACCCTGAACAGTTGGGGCAAGTATGGACACAACATTCAAGCTTGATACAGCACTGAATTTGGATTGTGATTAAATATTTGACACAGCATAGGTTTCTGACACAGAATGAATGTGGTCTAAGGGCCAAAAATAAAATATTGTTTGTTTCCTCCCACGACCGACCCGGTAAAATCACCGCGACTCGAAAAATTTTATTGGCCATTCTTGTCCAAAATTTTTTTGCTTTGTTGGTTTTGGTGATATCTTTCCGATGCTGTAGTCAACGAGCGTTGGTTTTTTGTGATACCTTTCCGATGCTGTAGTCAACAAGCGTTTTAAATCAAGGCATTTTTGCATTGAAGCATCTATATGATTCGGAATCAAGGAAAACAAACATAATGCCTTGCCACACGATTTGTGTTGTGTGCAAGGGTGATCTTTGAAAATAAAAAATCTGAAGCATCTTTCAACCCACTGAGTGCATGATTTGCTTTGTCTTTAACCTCTGTTCCTGTTTAAAGGATAAAATCTTTGAGTAAAAATAGTCTGAATCGTGCTTTGAAATCTATCTACTTTGTCTTCGAACAGGTTGGGCACAAGTCAGGAAATGTGGGATACATGTATTCCCTGCTTTCAGGAACGTCCCTGATTTCTGGTGTTAAAAACCCAGTTTAAATGTGATTTCATTTTTCAATTTATGGCATGAAATTTACAAAGGGCAGGTTTTAACGTTATAACTGCATCAGTTGAATTTGTATATACTTAAAGTATTCTAGGAACAACAAAACATGAATATGTGAAGCCTTGTTTTTCTAGAACTCGAAAAACATACAAATCTTTTGTTTAGGAATCAATTGACCAAGCTGCATGATCCAGGTGTAACTGAACATAACTGAATTATGTTCACTTCTATTGAAAATTTTATTCATTGAATTTTAATTCCCAAGTGATTAACATATCTTTTGTCATCTCATAATTGATGATCAAGGTATGAACATGATGAATTGGTGAACAAAGGAATTGTTTTGTTGTGAGTTATGCATCAAATTAGACTTGAAATAAGCTTGATTTTTAACTAATAAAACTCTTGCTATCATTAAACATTGTTATCACATGTAGAATGTGCGCTTTTGTAGATTTCATACCATAAAATGAATAGGAAAAAGGAGGTCCCTGTATACTGTTTTAACACCAGAAAACTGGGGTGTAAACTGAATACAGGAATACCCCACTTTTCTTGACTTGAGCCTTACCTGTTGAATTTTGTACAAATTCAATATAGAAAACCATATCAAGAAATAAAATAAAATAATTTGCCTACCTACCTACCCATACCCTGACAACCTCAGTCGGGAGGGAAACAAAGATATTTTTAATGTTGGCCAAGAACTTAAAAATTTTTAATTTACCTATTCAAACCATATCATTATTATTTACTTTTATATATAAATCCGAAATAACCAATTTAAAATGGAAAATTTTAAGAAAAAATGAAAAAAATCCCCTCAAATTTTTGAACCCCTTATGATTCATCACCCTCAAACTCAATCCCAGCCTTCCCTTTGTGGTATGGTACCTTGCAGTACAATTTCAGAGAGATCCGTACACTAGAACACAAGATATTGTCTGGAAACTAGAAAATGCTTGTTTTTGGTCCCTTTTGGCCCGAAATTCCTAAACATTTAGGGCAATTACCCCAAACTCAAACCCAGTTTTTCCTTTGTGATATGGAACCTTGTAGTACAATTTCATAAAGATTCATACACTTACACACAAGTTATTGTCCTGAAACTAGAAAAAGGCTTGTTTTTGCCCCTTTTGCCCCTAATTCCTAAAATTTTGAGGCAATTACCCCAAAA
>JAASAO010001387.1:0-48272 GCA_017311375.1 Mytilus coruscus | reverse complement strand
AACGGTTAAAAACGTTTCTTTTCGCACAAACGTTTCCATTTAATTTTATATAAATAATGAGTTGAAAAGCATCTGATTTTTATTTGATCACTTGATGAATAAATGTCAAAGTTTTCAGGTTTCAGAAACGATACAAAATGTACATTGGATGGAGAATTGTCTCATTGGCACTCATACCACATCTTCTTATATCTATGTACAATATAATTTATCATGTTCATAGTCTTAAGGTTGCATTTCTGTAAATATCAACAATGCAATTTCCCATAGGAACTCCTTTCACGGCTAAAACTGTACCACTTTTACTATGAAGTTTTGAAAAAAAATATATCCTAGAATGGAAAGTTCATATGCACTACTATTTTTTTCAAAGGTCAAAATATAGGGCTGTGCGGCATATTTTCAACGTTTATATGCCCGAACTTCTAAGAGTTTAAACTTACATTAAATTTCTATACTACCCCAGCCTTGACTTCAGGATTTCCACAGACTTCAACTTGATCACTATGAATATGTATATTTACTGGTAACATTCCCAAGTTATGTCTCTACGAGATGAAACATAGAGATCATATCCGGGAACCAGTACGTAAACAAAATTGATTGTCTATGAATATTCTACATCTCCCCAAAAGAGGCGTGGTTTGAAAAGCAGCTGTATTTACAAAGTGCAACCTATACTAACATTTATTCCAATAGAAAACGTTCTAAAACACTTTTCTCACAACAATACTTATATCTCAGAATTATAGCCTGAAAGAAATCACTGCATATACTCTAAGTTTTCTTTAACAGTACATTGTATACCCCACCCTGTATCATTTTTACAGAATTTGAAAACAAGACTTTAATTATTGCCAGCTTACCCTATGAGCATGTTTTCTGACATGAAATGTCTAGAACCTGTTTGAAACTATTTTGATAACAAATTGAAAGCATTTCAGAACACTATAAATGTAATGTTTAGCAGCTAATCATTCCAACATTCAAGATTATATAAAGTATCCAATCCTGCCTCTGTCTCCAGTCCACATCTTACTATATGCCTATTTGTCAATGAAAGTTCACAATTACTGCCTCAAATGGTCAGTTAAGAAATTTTGTCACAACAGTTTCATCTCTTACCATATATCTAACATAATTTAGCTAATATATGAACTAGAAGTGTTTAAACACAGCCATATTTGCAAAAGTTGTATGAATGAAGATATCAGTCTGATGTATGAATTAACTAAAAGTTTTATAGAAATGACTGCTAACATCTGAATTTGCATAACTTCCAGGTACAGTTATTGGTTTCTATACAAAAGACTTTTAAAATAATAAAGTCATAGCATTTACAAGTTAAATTATTTGTTTTATGACCAGGGGTAGGCATTTTCTTGGTTTTTGCCCTGGGGCCTCAAATTTCCTACATTATTCTGCTGTTTCTAGCAATATGGAATATTTAGTGCATATTTAGGATAGAACACACTATTGTAAGTTTTATTGAGGTATTTTTTTTTTCTTTCTAGCTTGTATTTTTTATGCCGTGATCACAAAAAGCTAATTTAGGTGCTACGCTTACTTTTGGGTTATCGACAGAATAAAACACCCCACCAATAATATTCATGAAGGATCTATGAGTTTCAATGACTGCGAAGAGTAAATATAAGCACTTCTAAACAATTTATATTACTAATATGCACATATAATGAATTTATTTTGCATTCAGGGCTTTAACTAAACTATGCATACTGTAAACTGTGAATTTTGCTGAGTCATCATAGTTAAGGCCCAGGATTTTCTCAATCTTCATGAAACATTTATAAAACTTCATATTTGAGTTAATTTCATTAAAATCTCTGAGATAAACCAGATTTGGTGGAATTCTGTATGTTCCTTTTTACCCAATATAGGTTGCATTTCTGTAAATATTAACAATGCAATTTCCATAGGAACTCCTTTCACGGCTAAAACTGTACCACTTTTACTATGAAGTTTTGAAAAAATATATCCTAGAATGGAAAGTTCATATGCACTACTATTTTTTCAAAGGTCAAAATATAGGGCTGTGCGGCATATTTTCAACGTTTATATGCCCTGAACTTCTAAGAGTTTAAACTTACATTAAATTTCTATACTACCCCAACCTTGACTTCAGGATTTCCACAGACTTCAACTTGATCACTATGAATATGTATATTTACTGGTAACATTCCCAAGTTATGTCTCTACGAGATGAAACATAGAGATCATATCCGGGAACCAGTACGTAAACAAAATTGATTGTCTATGAATATTCTATATCTCCCCAAAAGAGGCGTGGTTTGAAAAGCAGCTGTATTTACAAAGTGCAACCTATACTAACATTTATTCCAATAGAAAACGTTCTAAAACACTTTTCTCACAACAATACTTATATCTCAGAATTATAGCCTGAAAGAAATCACTGCATATACTTCTTAAGGTTGCATTTCTGTAAATATCAACAATGCAATTTCCCATAGAACTCCTTTCACGGCTAAAACTGTACCACTTTTACTATGAAGTTTTGAAAAAATATATCCTAGAATGGAAAGTTCATATGCACTACTATTTTTCAAAGGTCAAAATATAGGGCTGTGCGGCATATTTTCAACGTTTATATGCCCCGAACTTCTAAGAGTTTAAACTTACATTAAATTTCTATACTACCCCAGCCTTGACTTCAGGATTTCCACAGACTTCAACTTGATCACTATGAATATGTATATTTACTGGTAACATTCCCAAGTTATGTCTCTACGAGATGAAACATAGAGATCATATCCGGGAACCAGTACGTAAACAAAATTGATTGTCTATGAATATTCTACATCTCCCAAAAGAGGCGTGGTTTGAAAAGCAGCTGTATTTACAAAGTGCAACCTATACTAACATTTATTCCAATAGAAAACGTTCTAAAACACTTTTCTCACAACAATACTTATATCTCAGAATTATAGCCTGAAAGAAATCACTGCATATACTCTAAGTTTTCTTTAACAGTACATTGTATACCCCACCCTGTATCATTTTTACAGAATTTGAAAACAAGACTTTAATTATTGCCAGCTTACCCTATGAGCATGTTTTCTGACATGAAATGTCTAGAACCTGTTTGAAACTATTTTGATAACAAATTGAAAGCATTTCAGAACACTATAAATGTAATGTTTAGCAGCTAATCATTCCAACATTCAAGATTATATAAAGTATCCAATCCTGCCTCTGTCTCCAGTCCACATCTTACTATATGCCTATTTGTCAATGAAAGTTCACAATTACTGCCTCAAATGGTCAGTTAAGAAATTTTGTCACAACAGTTTCATCTCTTACCATATATCTAACATAATTTAGCTAATATATGAACTAGAAGTGTTTAAACACAGCCATATTTGCAAAAGTTGTATGAATGAAGATATCAGTCTGATGTATGAATTAACTAAAAGTTTTATAGAAATGACTGCTAACATCTGAATTTGCATAACTTCCAGGTACAGTTATTGGTTTCTATACAAAAGACTTTTAAAATAATAAAGTCATAGCATTTACAAGTTAAATTATTTGTTTTATGACCAGGGGTAGGCATTTTCTTGGTTTTTGCCCTGGGGCCTCAAATTTCCTACATTATTCTGCTGTTTCTAGCAATATGGAATATTTAGTGCATATTTAGGATAGAACACACTATTGTAAGTTTTATTGAGGTATTTTTTTTTCTTTCTAGCTTGTATTTTTTATGCCGTGATCACAAAAAGCTAATTTAGGTGCTACGGCTTACTTTTGGGTTATCGACAGAATAAAACACCCCACCAATAATATTCATGAAGGATCTATGAGTTTCAATGACTGCGAAGAGTAAATATAAGCACTTCTAAACAATTTATATTACTAATATGCACATATAATGAATTTATTTTGCATTCAGGGCTTTAACTAAACTATGCATACTGTAAACTGTGAATTTTGCTGAGTCATCATAGTTAAGGCCCAGGATTTTCTCAATCTTCATGAAACATTTATAAAACTTCATATTTGAGTTAATTTCATTAAAATCTCTGAGATAAACCAGATTTGGTGGAATTCTGTATGTTCCTTTTTACCCAATATAGGTTGCATTTCTGTAAATATTAACAATGCAATTTCCCATAGGAACTCCTTTCACGGCTAAAACTGTACCACTTTTACTATGAAGTTTATTGAAAAAAAATATATCCTAGAATGGAAAGTTCATATGCACTACTATTTTTTCAAAGGTCAAAATATAGGGCTGTGCGGCATATTTTCAACGTTTATATGCCCCGAACTTCTAAGAGTTTAAACTTACATTAAATTTCTATACTACCCCAACCTTGACTTCAGGATTTCCACAGACTTCAACTTGATCACTATGAATATGTATATTTACTGGTAACATTCCCAAGTTATGTCTCTACGAGATGAAACATAGAGATCATATCCGGGAACCAGTACGTAAACAAAATTGATTGTCTATGAATATTCTATATCTCCCCAAAGAGGCGTGGTTTGAAAAGCAGCTGTATTTACAAAGTGCAACCTATACTAACATTAATTCCAATAGAAAACGTTCTAAAAACACTTTTTCTCACAACAATACTTATATCTCAGAATTATAGCCTGAAAGAAATCACTGCATATACTCTAAGTTTTCTTTAACAGTACATTTTATACCCCCACCCCTGTATCATTTTTTTACAGAATTTGAAAACAAGACTTTAATTGTTGCCAGCTTACCCTATGAGCATGTTTTCTGACATGAAATGTCTAGAACCTGTTTGAAACTATTTTGATAACAAATTGAAAACATTTCAGAACACTATAAATGTAATGTTTAGCAGCTAATCATTCCAACATTCAAGATTATATAAAGTATCCAATCCTGCCTCTGTCTCCAGTCCACATCTTACTATATGCCTATTTGTCAATGAAAGTTCACAATTACTGCCTCAAATGGTCAGTTAAGAAATTTTGTCACAACAGTTTCATCTCTTACCATATATCTAACATAATTTAGCTAATATATGAACTAGAAGTGTTTAAACACAGCCATATTTGCAAAAGTTGTATGAATGAAGATATCAGTCTGATGTATGAATTAACTAAAAGTTTTATAGAAATGACTGCTAACATCTGAATTTGCATAACTTCCAGGTACAGTTATTGGTTTCTATACAAAGACTTTTAAAATAATAAAGTCATAGCATTTACAAGTTAAATTATTTGTTTTATGACCAGGGGGTAGGCATTTTTCTTGGTTTTTTGCCCCTGGGGCCTCAAATTTCCTAAATTATTCTGCTGTTTCTAGCAATATGGAATATTTAGTGCATATTTAGGATAGAACACACTATTGTAAGTTTTATTGAGGTATTTTTTTATTTCTAGCTTGTATTTTTTTATGCCGTGATCACAAAAAAGCTAATTTAGGTGCTACGGCTTACTTTTGGGTTATCGACAGAATAAAAACACCCCACCAATAATATTCATGAAGGATCTATGAGTTTCAATGACTGCGAAGAGTAAATATAAGCACTTCTAAACAATTTATATTACTAATATGCACATATAATGAATTTATTTTGCATTCAGGGCTTTAACTAAACTATGCATACTGTAAACTGTGAATTTTGCTGAGTCATCATAGTTAAGGCCCAGGATTTTCTCAATCTTCATGAAACATTTATAAAACTTCATATTTGAGTTAATTTCATTAAAATCTCTGAGATAAACCAGATTTGGTGGAATTCTGTATGTTCCTTTTTTACCCAATATAGGTTGCATTTCTGTAAATATCAACAATGCAATTTCCATAGGAACTCCTTTCACGGCTAAAACTGTACCACTTTTACTATGAAGTTTTGAAAAAATATATCCTAGAATGGAAAGTTCATATGCACTACTATTTTTTCAAAGGTCAAAATATAGGGCTGTGCGGCATATTTTCAACGTTTATATGCCCCGAACTTCTAAGAGTTTAAACTTACATTAAATTTCTATACTACCCCAACCTTGACTTCAGGATTTCCACAGACTTCAACTTGATCACTATGAATATGTATATTTACTGGTAACATTCCCAAGTTATGTCTCTACGAGATGAAACATAGAGATCATATCCGGGAACCAGTACGTAAACAAAATTGATTGTCTATGAATATTCTATATCTCCCAAAAGAGGCGTGGTTTGAAAAGCAGCTGTATTTACAAAGTGCAACCTATACTAACATTTATTCCAATAGAAAACGTTCTAAAACACTTTTCTCACAACAATACTTATATCTCAGAATTATAGCCTGAAAGAAATCACTGCATATACTCTAAGTTTTCTTTAACAGTACATTTTATACCCCACCCTGTATCATTTTTTTACAGAATTTGAAAACAAGACTTTAATTATTGCCAGCTTACCCTATGAGCATGTTTTCTGACATGAAATGTCTAGAACCTGTTTGAAACTATTTTGATAACAAATTGAAAGCATTTCAGAACACTATAAATGTAATGTTTAGCAGCTAATCATTCCAACATTCAAGATTATATAAAGTATCCAATCCTGCCTCTGTCTCCAGTCCACATCTTACTATATGCCTATTTGTCAATGAAAGTTCACAATTACTGCCTCAAATGGTCAGTTAAGAAATTTTGTCACAACAGTTTCATCTCTTACCATATATCTAACATAATTTAGCTAATATATGAACTAGAAGTGTTTAAACACAGCCATATTTGCAAAAGTTGTATGAATGAAGATATCAGTCTGATGTATGAATTAACTAAAAGTTTTATAGAAATGACTGCTAACATCTGAATTTGCATAACTTCCAGGTACAGTTATTGGTTTCTATACAAAAGACTTTTAAAATAATAAAGTCATAGCATTTACAAGTTAAATTATTTGTTTTATGACCAGGGGTAGGCATTTTTCTTGGTTTTTGGCCCCTGGGGCCTCAAATTTCCTAAATTATTCTGCTGTTTCTAGCAATATGGAATATTTAGTGCATATTTAGGATAGAACACACTATTGTAAGTTTTATTGAGGTATTTTTTTATTTCTAGCTTGTATTTTTTTATGCCGTGATCACAAAAAAGCTAATTTAGGTGCTACGGCTTACTTTTGGGTTATCGACAGAATAAAAACACCCCACCAATAATATTCATGAAGGATCTATGAGTTTCAATGACTGCGAAGAGTAAATATAAGCACTTCTAAACAATTTATATTACTAATATGCACATATAATGAATTTATTTTGCATTCAGGGCTTTAACTAAACTATGCATACTGTAAACTGTGAATTTTGCTGAGTCATCATAGTTAAGGCCCAGGATTTTCTCAATCTTCATGAAACATTTATAAAACTTCATATTTGAGTTAATTTCATTAAAATCTCTGAGATAAACCAGATTTGGTGGAATTCTGTATGTTCCCTTTTTTTACCCAATATAGGTTGCATTTCTGTAAATATCAACAATGCAATTTCCCATAGGAACTCCTTTCACGGCTAAAACTGTACCACTTTTACTATGAAGTTTTGAAAAAAAATATATCCTAGAATGGAAAGTTCATATGCACTACTATTTTTTTCAAAGGTCAAAATATAGGGCTGTGCGGCATATTTTCAACGTTTATATGCCCTGAACTTCTAAGAGTTTAAACTTACATTAAATTTCTATACTACCCCAACCTTGACTTCAGGATTTCCACAGACTTCAACTTGATCACTATGAATATGTATATTTACTGGTAACATTCCCAAGTTATGTCTCTACGAGATGAAACATAGAGATCATATCCGGGAACCAGTACGTAAACAAAATTGATTGTCTATGAATATTCTATATCTCCCAAAAGAGGCGTGGTTTGAAAAGCAGCTGTATTTACAAAGTGCAACCTATACTAACATTTATTCCAATAGAAAACGTTCTAAAACACTTTTCTCACAACAATACTTATATCTCAGAATTATAGCCTGAAAGAAATCACTGCATATACTCTAAGTTTTCTTTAACAGTACATTTTATACCCCACCCTGTATCATTTTTTACAGAATTTGAAAACAAGACTTTAGTTATTGCCAGCTTACCCTATGAGCATGTTTTCTGACATGAAATGTCTAGAACCTGTTTGAAACTTTTTGATAACAAATTGAAAGCATTTCAGAACACTATAAATGTAATGTTTAGCAGCTAATCATTCCAACATTCAAGATTATATAAAGTATCCAATCCTGCCTCTGTCTCCAGTCCACATCTTACTATATGCCTATTTGTCAATGAAAGTTCACAATTACTGCCTCAAATGGTCAGTTAAGAAATTTTGTCACAACAGTTTCATCTCTTACCATATATCTAACATAATTTAGCTAATATATGAACTAGAAGTGTTTAAACACAGCCATATTTGCAAAAGTTGTATGAATGAAGATATCAGTCTGATGTATGAATTAACTAAAAGTTTTATAGAAATGACTGCTAACATCTGAATTTGCATAACTTCCAGGTACAGTTATTGGTTTCTATACAAAAGACTTTTAAAATAATAAAGTCATAGCATTTACAAGTTAAATTATTTGTTTTATGACCAGGGGGTAGGCATTTTTCTTGGTTTTT
Organism: Mytilus coruscus; assembly: GCA_017311375.1. NCBI lineage: Eukaryota > Metazoa > Mollusca > Bivalvia > Mytilida > Mytilidae > Mytilus > Mytilus coruscus. Next base: position 39,644 of record JAASAO010001387.1, on the reverse strand, counting down.
TGCCCCTGGGGCCTCAAATTTCCTAAATTATTCTGCTGTTTCTAGCAATATGGAATATTTAGTGCATATTTAGGATAGAACACACTATTGTAAGTTTTATTGAGGTATTTTTTTATTTCTAGCTTGTATTTTTTTATGCCGTGATCACAAAAAAGCTAATTTAGGTGCTACGGCTTACTTTTGGGTTATCGACAGAATAAAAACACCCCACCAATAATATTCATGAAGGATCTATGAGTTTCAATGACTGCGAAGAGTAAATATAAGCACTTCTAAACAATTTATATTACTAATATGCACATATAATGAATTTATTTTGCATTCAGGGCTTTAACTAAACTATGCATACTGTAAACTGTGAATTTTGCTGAGTCATCATAGTTAAGGCCCAGGATTTTCTCAATCTTCATGAAACATTTATAAAACTTCATATTTGAGTTAATTTCATTAAAATCTCTGAGATAAACCAGATTTGGTGGAATTCTGTATGTTCCTTTTTACCCAATATAGGTTGCATTTCTGTAAATATCAACAATGCAATTTCCCATAGGAACTCCTTTCACGGCTAAAACTGTACCACTTTTACTATGAAGTTTTGAAAAAAAATATATCCTAGAATGGAAAGTTCATATGCACTACTATTTTTTTCAAAGGTCAAAATATAGGGCTGTGCGGCATATTTTCAACGTTTATATGCCCTGAACTTCTAAGAGTTTAAACTTACATTAAATTTCTATACTACCCCAACCTTGACTTCAGGATTTCCACAGACTTCAACTTGATCACTATGAATATGTATATTTACTGGTAACATTCCCAAGTTATGTCTCTACGAGATGAAACATAGAGATCATATCCGGGAACCAGTACGTAAACAAAATTAATTGTCTATGAATATTCTATATCTCCCCAAAAGAGGCGTGGTTTGAAAAGCAGCTGTATTTACAAAGTGCAACCTTAAGTTTTCCAAACTTTAGGGAATCGTGTGCCATTTTCATGTCCGTTTGTGTTGCCATAGATTAATATTAAAGAAATATAGCACTATTTTAACTATCGGAAATCAAATCTAGCAATGTTTAGTCTATGCATGAACATACTGGGGTGATATTGAAACATGTTTACACTGTATGACACAAACATGTACTGTATGGTAAATTTGTTTAAAAGCACAAGAAAATTGTTTAAAACTGAGGCTAAATTATATTTTTGTCCACAATTGTGTAGTGCTAAGATTAAAATGCTCAAGTTTATTAAATGAGTTATGCGCCTACATGAGCAATAGTGCTGACGCGGGCCTTCATCACTATCAATCAATAAAATCATTCAGACCTCTACAATCAAGCTTGCGAAATTTGTCGATACAAGATCAAAATATAGCATACAGACAAAATATAAGTAAGAAAAGTTTAGAAGATCTGGATCATACAATATATACATCTATTAAAAAAAATGCATCAGTAAATTAAAATTGTAAATCTATGTTTCTGCATTTGCTACAAGATTTGTAGTTTAATATTGAATGAACATATAGTTAGAGATTATCTATCATTACACAGTTTCTCTTAAATGGCCAATTTACCAAACACAAAAGACCTGAAAACAAAATACAGCATGTATCATCTGAATTTGAGATATCAGAACTTATACCAAAACTGACTTTTAAAACATTTTTATATAATTGTACTTTCAAATCCGATTAGATGTTTACAAACAAAAAAAAGTCACTTTGCAAAATAAAACATGTAGTGTCTGATTTAGCTATTGATTCTCTTTCACAGCCAACTGTGATCATTGGACAATCTCACTTATATTTATATTCTACATCAGCAACAAATAAATAACCTGTTTTTATTGTGAAATATCAGCACTCATTTTTTTTTTATATTTTTCAAAATAATGTATAAAGTTTGTGTATCAATCGATTCTGTTAGATGAGAAATAACCAATTACAAAAACAATAATACAAGCATGTGTTGATGTCAAAAATTGTTTGATGTCAGGTCTGTTTAAGTAATAATATCAATTTAGAAAATACACACAACTTTATCTAATCAACCTCTTATAAACAAGTTAAATCAATGTTCATCCTAAAACATAATTTACACGTATTTGATAATATTAAAAGATGATTTACATTAAATCTGCAGAATTACTATTATCTGACTCAGGAGTTAACATAACATGTTCTCATCCACTTCTTATCAATAGGTTAAATCAGATTTAAATAACATTGTTTTGTACGTCAGAAAACACACTTGGTCCTTTAAAATGTTAATATCGGATAAAATGTGATGAGACAAGTAAAATCACACTTTATATATATATATATATACTAAGAAGTATGTTAGTTCCACTAAACCTGTATGATTAACAACACAATGTTTGTGTTGATTCAGAATAAAGAATAGTAGGATCAGATAATATCTATTGTTACCTTGGTGCGTGCTTCTCTGTCACATCCAACTGTGATGAGGTATTTGATAATCTCCAGGTGTCCTTGCTGTACAGCAATTAATAAAGGTGTAAAATCATCCTGTAACATCAAGACATATGACAGACATCAAAACATGAGTCATAAATTGGACAATTAAGTTGCATCAATATAAACAACATATATCATCTAGCATTACATTGGTTCTTACTTCTTTTAAACAGCAAAATAAAATTTGATGTTAACCAAAAAAAAATATCTGAAAACAACATGCAACATCTTAATTTGAGGTATTAGAACTTCCACCAGAACTGTCTTTCGAAACATTTTATTGAACGAAATGTATGAAATATTAATACTTATTAAATACTTTTGATACAACAAGTAAATAAGATCTCATTTTATATAATTGTACTTTCAAATCCGATCAGATGTTTACAAACAAAAAAATGCCACTTAGCAAAATAAAACATGTAGTATCTGAATCAGTTATTGATTCTCGAGCACAGCCAACTGTGATCATTAGACAATCTCACGTATTGTGAAATTTAAAGCGCTCAACTTTTTTTTTTGAATATTTTTTTCAAAATAATGTATAAAGTTTGTGTATCAATCGATTCTGTTTGATGACAACTATCCTAATACAAATAAAATATAACAGGCATGTGTTGATTTCAAAAATTATTTGACATCAGTTCTGTTTAAAAAATAATATCAAAATTAGAAAATAAACACAACTTGATCTAATAAATCTCTATAAACAAGTAAAATCAAATGTTCATCCTAAAACATAAGATCCTATTTTACAAAATATTAACACGTATTTGTTAATATTAAAAGATGATTTACATTAGATCTGTAGAATACTGTTATCTGACTCATGAGTTAACGCTACATGTTCTCATCCACTTCTAATAAATTGATGAAATTAGATTTTAATAAAAATCATTTTGTTGGTCAGAAAACAAATTTGGTCCTTGATTATGTTTATATCTGATAAAATTTGATGAGACAAGTAAATGAGACTTTATATATACTAAGAAGTATGTGTTGTCCACTAAACCTGTCTGATTAACAAAATTATTTCGTATTGACTCAGTATCAAGATCATAGGAATCAATAAAACAAGTGAAGAAAATGACGGATCACACTTGTATTCATATTCTATATCAACAACAAATAAAAAGCCTGTTTTGATATAAGATGTCAACACTTCTATCAGCCTGTTTTGATGTAAGATGTCAACACTTCTATCAGCCTGTTTTGAGTTAAGATGTCAACACTTCCATCAACCTGTTTTGATGTGAGATATTAGAATAACATAAAGGGTACCAATTTTTCTGCACCAGATGCGCATTTCGACAATCAATGTCTCTTCAGTGATGCTTGTGGCCAAAATATTTGAAAATCCAAAGCTTATTAAAAATATAAAGAGCTATAAACCAAAAAGGACCAAAAAGTATAGCCAAAGCTGGGCAAGGGATCAGAGCTTTACATGAAGGAGATACATTCCTTAACTTTAAATAATTTCCAAAATTTTGTAACAGCAGATTTTAATAACTCACAATTCGTATTTTCATGCCAGTACCAAAGTACTGGCTACTGGGCTGGTGATACCCTCGGGGACTATCAGTCCACCAGCAGAGGCATCGACCCAGTGGTAGTAATAACATAAGCGGTACCAAATTTTCTGCACCAGATGCGCATTTCGACAATCAATGTCTCTTCAGTGAAGCTCGTGGCCAAAATAGAAGTGTCACAATCAAAATTTTTGTTTTTTCTAAACTAATGTTTACAATATACGTATCATTTGAGACAAATCCAAATATAAATAAAACATAACAAACATTTGTTGTTTTCACAAATTGTTTGACATCAGATCTGTTTAAAAATTAATATGTAACTTAGAATATAAACACAACTTGAGCTCATCTAATTCTTATAAACAAATAAAATCAGATGTTTACCAAAATATCAGCAGACAAAATACAACATGTATCATATGATTCAGATCCGTGTGGTGAGATGTCAGAACTTCCATCAGAACTGTCATTTGAAACATATTTTATAAATGTGTAAAATATCAATATCAATTGGTTCCTTTTGATAAAACGATTAAATTAAGATCCAATTTGATATAATTCTTAAAAGTATTTGCTATTATTACAGATGATGAACTTTAGATCTGACTGTCGAATTTATATAATATGACTAAGGAGTTAACACATAATGTTCTCACCAAATTCTTATTAGCAAGTTAAATCATATCTTAGTAAAACATTGTTTGTCATAAAAGACACTTGATCCTTTATCATGTTTATTATCTGATAAAGTTTGATCAGAAGTCAAATGATTATCCAACATAAATAAGTAAAATCAATTTATAACATGTACCATTTGATTCAGACCCATATTGTGAACTGTCAAAACTTCAAACGGAACTGTCATTTGAAACATTTTGTAAGAAATGTATGAAATTCAATATTGATATCTATTATCTGACTAAGAAGTTAACACAGCACGCTCTTTTCAAATCTTTTGATTTTATGGTTTACCTGTTTTAAGTACCTTTAACCATTTATTTGGTAAAGTACATTTTAGTTTTGAAATTTCAAACATTAAATTGGATTTTGAGGATACTTTATTAGATATCATATCTTGAGAAATGTTACCATTCTGGTCAATAATATCATTCATATGAATAATACCCTCTTTATCCATTCTGTAAAACTAAACCTTTTCTTTGAAACTTTATCAGTTTGTTTCCCCACAAGTTTTTTTTTTTTTTTTTTCATCAGTCTTATGTTTGCTTTGTTTTACTTTTTCTTGTTACGCTCCCATATAGAATATACATTACAGTTTTAAACTCTTCAATAAATTCATGTGGTAAGTTTGTTACTGAAACTAAATATGTAAGGTTTGGTTTGAGAAGATATTTTACAATTTCTATTTTACCTATCATTGCATGATTTTTGTTTTCCAGTTACTTATTATTTTTCACATTTTTTAAAATTATTTTCAGCTTATCGAATTCGTATTCAGACAAGTTCAATCATATTTCAATGAAATATTTTTATCATGTTTATTATGTGATAAAGTTTGATGAGACAAGTAACATAAGACCTGCATAGGAAAATACATAGAATATTAATATACCTTGATTCCTTTCGAGGAAACACATCCTAATACAAATATTTGTTTGTCAGAAAAACAAAGTTGGTTCTTTATCATGGTTATTATCTGATAAAGTTTGATGATACAAATAAAACGAGACTTGCATAGATAAATGCATAGAATATTACTATACCTTGATTTCTTTTGATGAGACAAATCCTTATACAAATATTTTTATCAGAGAACAAAATTGGTCCTTTATCATGTTTATTATCTGATAGAGTTTGATGAGACAAGTAAAATGAGACTTGCATAGACAAATGTATAGAATATTTGTAGACTTTGATTCCTTTCGAGGAGACATATCCTAATACAGATATAACATAACAAGTATTTGGGTTTATTTCAAAAAAATTTTGCATTAGATTTGTTTTTAATAATAGCATCTGACTTAAAGTTTAAACAAAACTTGTTCTTCTCGACTTCTTATTAACAAATTCAATCAGATGTTACCAATCAAAAAGAATGTCAGTAAACTAAATAAAACATGTAGTATCTGATTCTGTTCCATATCTTGTATATTCTACATTAATGGCAAATCCACAACATGTTTGTTGATGGATTTGCTTCGTTAGATGGCGAAATCACCACTATACTAGTAAATACAATTTAATCGTGAAATGTATAAACTTGTAGAACTGATCTTATCTGACCTCAAACTTTAACACAACTCGTCAACTTCTTATTAACAGGTAAAATTAAAGTTTTAAAAATATTTTTGTTGTCAGAAAACAAGATAAGTTATTCAGTGCAACAACACAAGTACAATGAAACCCCACTTTTTGATAATCTAACACATATTTGTTGTTGATCAGACCTGTCTGATTAACAAAATGATTGTGTGGTATTTCAGAATAAAGTGGAGTAAAATCGGACCTATATAGGAATCATACATTTGCATTTTGGCCTCACTGACCAGGTTAAGTTTTCAAATAAGATCATGAAAGTTAGTGTGCAATGCAATTATGTTTAGATACCAAAAAATAATATATATTGCCGCCTTGAAATGTATTTTATGAACATGAAGATTGTTTTATGTATGTTTGTTGTAGGTAGTTTCTGTTTGACAGCCTGTATATTCATATCCATACCAGACAAAGGACCAAGACTTGTTGTAATGGTTACAAATATTTCTTTTCGCTCAAACTTTTCCATTAAATTTAAAATAAAAAATGAGTTGAAAAGCATCTGATTTTATTTGATCACTTGATGGATGGATGTCAACATTTCTGGTTCCAGGAAAGGTACAACATGTACACGTACAATATAACTCATCATGCTCTATTCTAATTTTGACCAAATTTTATGGAAACATGTCCCATTTTCATGTTCCTTTGTGTTGCCATTAATTAACAATAAAGAAATATAGCATCATTTTAACTTTCGGAAATCAAATCTAGCAATGTCTAGGCTATACATGAAGATACTAGTGTGATAGTGAAACATGTTAACAATGCATTACACAAACATGTACACTAAGCTAAACTTGTAGGAAAGCACAACAAGAGAATTGTTTAAAATGACGAGGGCAATCTAGTTTCCGTCTGCAATTGTGTAATGCTACAGGTACCTATGGCTTCTAGAAAGCACATACATTGTACATTTATTGATATTAAGATTCGTCATCCATTTCTGAGGGAGGTCTTTAAGGATGGCAAACTCATCATACCTTTTTCTTTTCATCCGTTTTAATCCTACTTTAAAAGAAAATGTGAATATCCAAAAGGTAGAAACATTTCATATAAAACATTGACACAGAAAGCTTAAAATGCTATGAAAATGAATGATGCTTAGGGTTTATTGACCAATATTGCTGACGCGAGTCTTTATCACTAGTAATCAATCATTTCATTTACAGCTCTACATTCAGTCTTGAGGAACGTGCCGCTACAAGACCAAAATATCTCATAACGACAAGTTATTATGAAAGACAGTTTAGGAGATCTGGATTATACAATCGATACATGTACTTAAAAAAAAAAAAAAAAATGCAAACGTACATTAAAATTGTAAATATATAATGTTTCTGCCATGTTCAACGAGATCTTGAGTTGAATAGTGAATGGACATGTTAGTTTTCTCGTTTTAATTGTTTTACATTGTCATTTTGGGGCCTTTTATAGCTGACTATGCGGTATGGGCTTTGTTCATTGTTGAAGGCCGTACGGTGACCTATAGTTGTTAATTTCTGTGTCATTTTGGTTTCTTGTGGACAGTGGTCTCATTGGCAATCATACCACATCTTCTTTTTATATGTAGTAAGATGATAGGTCACATGGTATATATTTCCCATGTGTTCTGACGCTAAGAAAATTTTGATATTTAATTTCAAATGCAATGTTCGAAATTCAAATTCTAAGAAAACTTATAACATTTTATTTGTTTTTTAAACTGGTTGATGCTACATCAGATGACACTGATTAAGAGGAGGCTATCAGAGAAAGATATCAATTTGAAGTTGAAGTTAATCTTCTGATTATCAAATATTAATTTAGAATCTCCTAAAAGTGCATTTACATGTATAGTACATTTTATTAAGACGGAGTCTACACCACGTAAGAAAAAGTATGTGGAATGATACTGAAACAGAATTGTCATGGCAATTGATAATATATACAGTCTAGAGTTGAGGATGTGAATAGCTTTCAAGAACTTTTAAAGTTATATATATGATATAAATCGAGCGAGGCATGTCGCGGAGGGACAAAACTATGTTGCACTAGAGAGGTTTTATCAAGGTAAATACGACTATGAATGGTTAAAGGGAGGAGATCTGTACTATTTTTAAGATATTTACTGATTTACCTTATTAGGGGGCGGGGTATGACCTGAAGGTACAATTTTTTTTTAAGTTGCAAAGAAATGGTCAAGCAAGCACATACTGTTATATCAGAAATGTTTGTAATCAGTGACGAATGATATGTTCCTTATGTCTTACTACAATCCCGTTCGCTTTTCACGAATGTGACCTACCGACTATTTACCCCTATTTGTGACATTTTTACATATTGTTTTGTTTGTTTTGTTCACACATCGTTGTCAATATAATGGAATTTGATGCGACTGTCATACAAGTGAGAGGTTTATCTAGCTTTAAAACCAGGTTCAATCCACCATTTTCTACATAAGAAAATGTCTGTACCAAGTCAGGAATATGACAGTTGTTATCCATTCGTTTGATGTGTTTGAACTTTTGATTTTGCCATTTGATTGGGGACTTTCGTTTTGAATTTTCCTTGGAGTTCAGTATTTTGTGATTTTACTTTTAACAAGGTTCATGTTCAGGGATGTTTGGATTTAAAGCATATGTCCTCACAAGGAGATTGTAGAAGGAGATTGTAGCATGTCTACAGGTGATAATGAAATCCTAGAAACTTTGACACATTCTGTACAGGATTATAAATAAAGGTATAGCATTTATTACACAGGGATTGATAATCATAAGTTCATTTGTTTTTGATGATAAAGTGGGAAATCTTACAGTCCACACAACCATAAAACAGTACTTGGGTCTATCATCGACTGAAAACGCCAAAGAAAGATGTAAATGCCATATTCCTAGGCCTTTGGAAAAGGAAGGAAAATCACTTTGAATCAGTTAAAACAGGTACTTATAGTTATAATTTATTATCGGCTGTAAAGAGTTCCGTTCCTACAAACAAGAAATTAAAAAAAATGAAATTATGACTGAAATAAATTGATCCAAATAGGAATCATACATTTGCATTTTGGCCTCACTGACCAGTTTCAGTTTTCAAATATGATCCTGAAAGATAGTGTGCAATGCAAATATGTTCAGATAGCTAAAAAAATACATTGCCGCCTTGAAATGTGTTTTATGAACATGAAGATTGTTTTATGTATGTTTGTTGTGGGTAGTTTCTGTTTGACAGCCTGTATATTCATATCCATACCAGACAAAGGACCAAAATGTATTGCAATGGTTACAAACGTTTCTTTTCCCAAAAACTTTCCATTTATTTTTATATAAAGAATGAGTTGAAAAGCATCTGATTGTTATTTGATTACTTGATGGATAAATGTCAAAGTTTTCAGGTTCCAGAAAAGGTACAAAATGTACATGTACAATATAACTTATCATGTTCATATTCTAATGTTGACCAAAGTTTAGGGAATCATGTGTCATTTTCATGAGTTGTGCCCCTTCGTGACCATTAGTGCTGACACGGGCCTTGATCATTATCAATCAATCAATCCCTTCAGAGCTCTACAATCAGGCTTGCGGAAATTGTCGCTACAAGACCAAAATATCGCATAAAGACAAGTTAAAAGTTAGAACAGTTTAGAAGATCTGGATCACACAATAGATACATGTATTTAAAACGAATGCATACGTACATTAAAATTGTAAATATATAATGTTTCTGTCATGTTCCACGAGATCTTCAGTTTAATAGTGAATGAACATGTAGTAAGATGATTAAGATGATAAGTCATGGTATATATTTTCCATGTGTTCCAACGCTAAGAACATTTTGATATTTAATTGTAAATGCAATGTTCCAAATTCAAATTCCAAGAAAAACTTATAACATTTTATTATTATTTTTTTAAACTGGTTGATGATACATCAAAAGACACTGACTAAGAGGAAGCTATCAGAGAAAGGTATCAATTTGAAGTTGAAGTTACTCTACTGAATATGAAAAAATAATTTAGAATCTCCTAAAGGTGCATTTACATGTATAATACATTTTTATTAAGACGGAGTCTACACCATGTAAGAAAAAGTATGTGGAATGATCCGAATCTAAAATCCCTGCATAATGCAAATCAAAATAAAACAAAGAACTGCGCCATGAGTGCATGATACGCCCGTCGCCCTTTATGCTCATCTTCATGCTTTAAGGATGTACTCAGGTGAAAAAATCTGGAATTTAAAATTGATACTTTAAATCAGAAGTGCATTAGTTAAGGAACAAAATAAGCTAAAAATATTGATAGGTCATGGAACTCCTTTTCGAGATATTTGATTTAATTAAAAAGGGAAAGGCTGACTAGGACTTTTACTTTATATTTTACACTGGCATTATTTGGGTTTCAAATTGTAAAAAAAAGAAATCTATAATCTGCTGAAATTTTGGTAATGACCTTTTATGAGCTACTAAAGTCTTCTATGAAATGAAAAGTGGGTCATATGGTGATATAGCTGACTATGCGGTATGGGCTTTGCTCATTGTTGAAGGCCGTACAGTGACCTATAGTTGTTAATTTCTGTGTCATTTGGTCTCTTGTGGACAGTTGTCTCATTGGCAATCATACCACTTCTTCTTTTTATACAAGCATAATTTACCCTGTACCTTAGGAATAAAACCAAAGTAGTCCGAACATCTGACAAACCTTCCTTAATTTCACTTGACTACATTTGATGTTCAACTAATGATACTGTGAGTACTTCCAAAACAGATTCCCCTTTTCAACCAAAAAAAAAAAATGCACACAAATCATAAAACATGAATAATTTGGAACTATTAAGGCTACCTCAAGTTCAACTAAGTTTGTGGCCTCGATTTTTATAACGAACGGATTTTTATAACCATATAAAGTATGAAAATGGACAGTTTTCAACGATTTTCAAAGAATAAAGTTCGGAATGTCATATCAAAATTTATAAAAACTAATTATTTCAATAGATATAGTCAACAAAGTTTCATGAAAACTGCTCAAAGCGGTTTTGAAACTGGAAAATCCCCTTATAAGGAATACATTCCACATACTCAAAAAGTAGAATTTGTTTTAAATTAAAAGAGAACGTATGTCAATAAACATATATAAACAATTCACCAAAGTGTCATGCAAATTGGAGAACGCGTCTTTAAGTTATTGCCTGAAGTGTGGACGACGGACGGACATACGGTCAGACAATGGTATACGATAATACGTTCTGTAAAGGGGAGTATACAAATCACAGATAGCACACAAAAAAATATGAATGAGAATGTGTATGCAAGACATGGAAGAAGGTTTCGATCTTTTCCGATACGAGTCTTGCAAAAACTTGAAATATATGTGTATTGTAGTTATGTTTTACATAAAACTCGAATTGATCTTATTCAAAATTCTTCAAAAGGTCTTTCAGCAAAATACTTGTTAATACATTTATAGCTAAACATTTCTTTTATTTCAGATCACCAATGATGACTGAACAAAATGAAAAAAAAAAAACGCATCAAACTGTAACCAATTTAGGACCCTCGAAGTGACCAATGGTGCATTTAAATATCTTTCAAGTAATGTTTTGTATAACTGCACTTGTGTCATAATTTTCATGTAAATGTACCCATGATAATTGTTTATGTTAGTTTTGTACATATTTGTACCTTATAGGAATAACTTTTGTTGAAGGCAAAAAAAAAAAAAGTAGGAACGATCAAATATCATATCTACCGGTAATTATGTGTTGCCTTATACACTTTATTTTTGAAGCAATTAAAATGCCAAAGTTAGAAGCAGGGTTGACATTTTATAATTGATAAAATGTTGTATATTTGGTGTTCACATTTAAATTTCAAAGTTGTTAAAGGGTATTGGAAAATGAACAGTTTATATCTAGTATTTAAGAAATGAAATGACAAAAGTGATTTTCTTTAAACATATGTCCAGCAAATAAAATGACAAACACTATATCAATAAGGTGTGTCCTTGATAGTTTATTATAGTACTGTCTTTTGTTGTTGTTCTAAATTCGATTGATAAAATACACAAACAGTTATAAATTTAAAACTAAAACCAAGTATTTGTCACATTTTATGTTGCCCAGTTATCCATCTTATAAAATAAGAAGATATGATATGATTGCCAGTGAGACAGCTATCTTCCACAGTTCTCTCTGTGCCATTTTCACAAAAAACAGTAATTTTTTATGGTGAATCAGGGACATAGTGACATATGGCAACACTCGGATTTTTATATAGTCCAAGTCTTGAAGATATAAAGTGCTTTTGGTCCAAAGGTATAGAAGAACCTGCTATCATGGCAGAGAATAAAAATAAGAACATCATATACTAAATAGTAAAAAAGGTATATCCTTATGTATTAAAATGATAGATTTGCACTATCCTACCAATCCACTTCAATGAGGCTAAGGCACAGGAAAATATTTTAATTTAGACCACATGTTAATGTCATTCAAATCAATTATAAAAATGACCCAAATCTGTCAAGAGTTAAACAAACAGTATGCATTAAACATGTTTGAGGAAAAATCATTTTTTTAACATGTTTCCTTATTGGGCCATATTTATAACAATACAGTACAAAGTTATAATGTTCCACGACGTGTAACAATCTTTTAATAATTTATGTAAAAACTGGTTTATTAAGGAACACATTGGTGTCAGTGCTCTTAACGAAAGATGCCCTTTGTCACAGGGTCTAAAATTTCCATCTACCTCCCACAATGGACTACAGGGCTCGTATCATAGATGTGTTTTATGCTGAAAATCTATGCCAGTCGACTGGTATGCGTTCTACATTGTGCTTATAGCGGATAATGTAGAACACATACCAGTCGACTGGCATATAATACCGCCCGAAAACATCTATGATACAAGCCAATGTGCACGGACAAGGTCTATTGGCATGGCACATGTCAGTTCAAAATATATCAGGTTAAGGGGTGGGGATCTAAACAAATGTTGATATAATTAACGAGAACAGGTCAGGGGTATGACCCAAGCAAAAGACATCAATTTTGTACTGTAACAGAATAGTCATGGCAAATAAGAATATATATGCAAATAGGAGTTGAGGATGTAAATAGTTTTCAAGATCTTTTAAGTTTTAAAATTATGATATAAATTGATCAAGGCATGTCACTGAGGGACACAGCTACGGTTAACTCGTAATACTACACTTTCTCACAATCTTATAAAACAAAAGCTTTCCTATTTAATTAAATTGTCGTAATATAAATTATGTTGCAAAGATATTTGCTGCAACTCATGTGAAGAATTGTTCTAATTAGAAGGGTAAATATGTTAGATATCCTTACTGGAGGTGTGATGAGATGATTAAAGCACTAAATTTTCTCCTTGACAACATTTATGTACGTTTCGGCAATAGAGTGTATCGACAGGTTACAGGTATTCCTATGGGCACCAGTTGTGCCTCTTTCATAGCATATTTGTTCATTAACTGTTATGTATCACAGTTTATGGCCAAACTCAGTACAAAACTGTATAAATTCCATTTTATTGATAAATTCAACAACACTCGTTTTCTTGATTTTTTCGTCAAGAATTCTCTAAATATACTGCTAAAATTCACCCAAAGGAACTTACTTTAGTTAAATCTAATACTAACAGCAATAACTGTCCTTTCCTAGATTTAGATATTTCAGTATTACACCAGAAACTATACACCAAAATTTACAACAAAAAGAAAGATTTTTCTTTCCCTATTGTTAATTTTCCCTATTTGGACGGTGATGTTCCTTTGGCACCGTCTTACGGTGTTTATATATCCCAACTTGTTCGCTATGCTCGTGACTGTAGTGACGTTTTGGATTTCAATTAGCGTAATTAACGCATTAATAGTAAATTATTAAGTCAAGGATTTCTTCTCAACAAATTGCTTAAAACCTTTACTACTTCTTCCATGGATACAAAGATTTGGTCTGCATTTTTGGCTGTACATATAGAAAACTTATTTCAAATGAATTAGCACATCTTAAATTTTACGGTGATATTGTAAACCGAGCCTGGAAAATCTAGATACAATCCAGGTAAACGTATCAATCCTTTAAATGAAATGATTCTAGAAGGTTACCTACTCAGCACTGTATTTAAATCTTTGAATATTGTTTTGGTATTATTGGTATAAATATTGATTTTGTTATCAGTAAATTAAAACCATACTAAATATTACACATGTACTTTCACGGTACTACAATCTTTACACTAAATCCATTGGATGTTGGATGTGTAATGATTGATATTTTAGTCTTAGATACATTGGTTTTTTTATTACTTGTTATTTGCTTTACACTAGCTGTCAGTAACTGCAGTACTCTCAGAAATGTTCTTAGTGTCTTTTTGTTGTGGGGATATATAAGACCCGTCCACGTCCACGCTGTGTTTTTATTAGATGTATTTCTAGTTGTATCCATCTGATGAGTTAAGCCTGTTTCAACTGATTTTTATAGTTTGTTCTTATGTTGTACTGTTGCACAATTGTCCAATGTTAGGGGAGGTTGAGCCCTCACAAACATGTTTAAACCGCCACATTCTGTATGTGCCTGTCCCAAGTCAGGACACTGTGGTTTCGTGGATGGCGTTGGTTCATGTCTGTGATATTTGTTTTTCTAAATCGTTTTTTTTTTTCTTTCATAAATTAAGCCGTTACTTTTCTCAATTGAATTGTTCAATATTTTTCATGTCTGGGCCTTTTATAGCCGACCATTTGGTATGGGGTTTTCTCATATTTGAAGTCCATACGGTTGCCTATAATTCTTTACAACCACTTCATTTGGACTTTGGTGGATAGTTGTCTCATTGGCAATTATTCCATATCTCTTTATTTTTTTAAAAAGAAAGGTTTTATCAAGGCAAATAAGACTATGAATGGTTAAAGGAAGGAGATCTGTACCATCTTTGAGATATTTACTGATTTAATTTATAAGGGCATGACTGAAGGTACACATCTTTAGTTGCAATAAAATGGTTTTGGCATGGCAAGCAAGAACATACTGTTAATTCAAAAATGTTTGCTATGTTATCATTATTGAGAAAATAGCGACGTGATAGGTGTCGCAATAAAATAAAATAAAAAAGATATATAAATTATGATAGCATTATTTGTATGCAACATTTCATGAATAATTAAATTGTATATTTGTGGCTTGTTCAACAATAAAAAAAAGGCAAGGAATTATTTCTGAATTTAAGATTGACCTTGAAAAGTAAGAGTCAAGGTCAAAGGTTTATTCAATGGGACCCAACACATTTTCTTAAGGTGCTGCTACCATATGCCAAATATTATGTCAAAGGATGAACAGGCTGCCTTCCAGATAAAAAATGTAAGACTAAGAACCTACTGGCCCATTAAATGAGAATCTTCGTCCATTTTCTAATTAAAGTGATTAAGTCCTATCATGGTGAAGATATGTACAACAGAAACACACTGGTTTTTTTTTATACAATATACATAGTAATGATTGATATGGCAACCAAATAAAATAGTGGAGAAGGAACTACATTTTTGTTTCATTAGAATCTATCACTTATACACAATGAAAATAAGAAATGAATGGTATTTTGTAATTTAATTCATGTAATTTCATTTCAGTTTACCGAAGCACAGTTTTTCTCATATCTTACAATTTTGAAGATTTTTTGCTTTATTTTACCTTCTTTTATGCAAAAATTAAAAAAAGATACCAACAATTTTATTTTTAATTGTTTGAACACAAACATAGTACTAGTTTCCATATAGGAAGTATAGTCATAAGTGTTTTTTTTCTTCCGGTGATAGATAATTAAAAAACTGATATAAACTGACTTTTGTGCCAGACATTTCATTGAAAATTCGACGTTTGAGCTTTTATATTTAATTTCATAAAAAAAAAAAAAAAAAAAAAAAAAAACATTTAAAAAAATATTATATATTCCAAGTCAGGATGTTATACTGATTTGGTAAAAAATATTTGTAACCAAATTATGATTTTTTCGTTGAACACTCCTGCCTGTGGCTCTCTGAAATTGCCTCTTTATGGGTCCTTTTTACCAAATTAATGAGGTTTCATCATCTTAAAGAATAGATAAATGCGATTTAACATAATAAAGTGTAAAATAATAGACATGACCAAGTGTGAATCTCGTAAGATTCATCTTCAGTGGTGTTAAAATTCATCGGGTATCATTATTAGCAATGTATGAACTTTAAGGGTTCACATTCAGAGATGACATTGATTCAGACCCATGTTGTGAACTGTCATAACTTCCATTAAATGTTATTTGAAACATTTTTGTAAGAAATGTATGAAATATTTATAACAATGAATTCATTTTGATGATTGACAAAAGATCTGTATAATCAATAGTATGTAACTTAGGCGTCAACACAACACGTTCTAATCAAATTTTTAATCAGACAAGTTCAATCAAATTTTAATAAAATTATTTTTTATCAGAAAGCAAACTTGGTCCGTTATCATGTTTATCATCTGATAAAGTTTGATGAGACAAATAACATAAGACTTGCATAGGAAAATACATAGAATATTAATATACCTTGATTCCTTTCGAGGAAACAAATCCTAATTCAAATATAATATAACAAGTAATTGTTTTTTTTTTTTTTTTTTTTCAAAAGAGTTTAACAGTGAATCTGTTTACATAATAGTAGCTGGCTAGGAATATAAGCACAACTTGTTCTCGTCAACATCTTATAAACAAATGAAATCAGATGTTTACTAAATACAACGAATGTATTATCTGATTCTTCGTTTTACTTTTTCTTGTGTACCTTCCCATATAGAATATACTTTACAGTTAATGCTTACAAAATTATGTTTATGTCATAAACCTAAAGAAGTCATGCATGGAAAAACCAGGCAGAATTTGAAAATCTTGTTCAACAAACATTTTGTAAGAATGTCTGATTGCAATGTTTACACATTGTTTGAGGAAAATGTCATTTTAATAGTCATCTTGGGTTATTATGGTTGAAAAATTGAGTTTTCGGTTAATTTCGGTATTATTTTCTCATCAAAAACAGTCTACAATCAACAAAATAATACATATTCTAAAAGATGACGATGTGTACATCATGAAATGATCATACCATCTCAGGTATATGTGCATATGTAAATTATCGTATGCATTAAATCATCTGAAAATGGTAGTTTGTTTTCAATTGTATTTAGGCATACTAAACATGAAGCTCTTCAATTTGAAGACCGTTAAAGGTTGTCATGTTTTGATGTAAACATGGTAAAAATGAATTTATGTTGCTCATTTTGATACATATTTAAACATCCTAATATGATGAAGCAATGAGTGCTGTTGGGAACGTATTTCCTCACAAGGAGATTGTAGCAGGTCTACAGGTGATAATGAAATCCTAGAAACTTTGACACATTCTGTACAGGATTGTGTACAAAAGTAATCAATTCATTATTGAGGGATTCTAAATCATAAAAACAATTTGTTGTTGGCTTGTAATGACGACAATTAACTAGTATCCAATGAAAGAAGAAAACAGTTGCTTAAACATAAGCAAGACAATCTGCTTTCTAATCAAAAGAAATCTGTTGAAATTGTTGTTGAAGAATAATATTTATTTCAATGCCTCAATGTCTCGAGTTAATATTAAAGCTGTTATTTCTGTAATCTATAAAATAAGGAGATGTGGTATTATTCCCAATAAGAAAACTTAAAAGAGACCAAAGGAGCATGTCAGATTATCATAGATGTTATCAACATTCATAGATATCGACTGATTATGCCATGACTTCTTTATTTATTGGTATCAAAATTCAATTGTGGCATTTTTCACTGGTTTTCTTTCGTATTTAAGCTTAGTAAAAGACAATTGCATTCACTACCATTGACAGATACTTTTGCAGCCTGGTTTTCTTTTTTTCTGATTTTGAAGAACTCAATACAATCGAGTCAACGAGTCATACGTATCTTAAAACTTGTAGAATATTAATGAATAAATATTGCTGTCCAGGAAAATATGAATTTTCAATTATTACTTTTACTTTTACATTAAATTGGTGGCCAATTGGTGGCCATGGTAACAAAGAAATTCAAAATAATATCATATGAAAGATCAAATTAATTCAACTTAAAATTTTGAAAAAAGTAAAATTTCATAGATTTCCTATAAAATGAGAACAATTTTATATAATTTTAGTGAAAAACAACAAAAAATATTTTTAATAAACATATTTGAATTGAGACTTTGAATGTTTCACATTTAATAAAATACTTTAAATGATACCGGTTTTATGCAATTTGATGCAAAGAAAATCTCAATTTGCATGTCTAAAAGTGTAGATTTTTGGCAAAAAAAGGGAAAAGTTTAACTTTTGAGAATTCAGATTTAATTCATCATAAATGTTTCATTCGAGAAACTTCAGAATTTTGGATATCTATCTATCTACGCGCAAAAACAGTAAAAATGTTCTATATATGACCTATGATTAAAGAATAGTATACTTGTAAAATATCCAACAATTATACATCTGTCAAATCGACAAAATAATCCCCAAATTGCCTTTAATTTTATCATCTCAAAAATACTCTGTACTTTTCATTTTTTGACCGAATTAAACAATGTAAAGTGTTTTTTTCATGTAAAAATAATCGCTCTAACTTAATGCTGACAATCTTTTTTATAACTGTTTATAACTATTTCCTTATTATTCCTAACATGAGTCCTGCAAAAATAGGATCGAATTTGAAATACATGTGTATTGTAGTCTTGTTTTACAATTGTTATTTGGATGGAGAGTTGTCTCATTGGCACTCACACCACATCTTCCTATATCTATAAACAAAATTATCTTATTCAAATTTGTTGAAAAGGTCTTTCAGCAAAATACTTTTGTAAACATTTATAGCTTAAAACCAACTTAAAATAGTGGAGAAAAATTATATTTTCTTTATCAGGATCTATTACTTAACTACAATAAAATTCAAAATCAATGGTTTTATTGTGAAATATGAAGGCTCAATTTTGTTAATGTTTTCAAAATAATGTATAAAGTTTGTGTATCAATTGATTCTTTTAGATGAGAAATATACAAATACAATATCAAAAGTACTTGTTGTTCTTGATAAAATATTGTTTGACATCAGATCTGTTTTAATAAAAATACTTAGAAAATAAACACAACTTCATCTAATCAACCTCTTATAAACAAGTAAAATCAAATGTTTATCATAAAAAAAAAAAAAAAAAACAGAAATTAAAAACAACATGTTTCATTTGATTGAAATCCATTATGTGAACTGTCAGAACTTCCATGAGATGTTATTTGAAACATCTTTTGTAAGAAATGTTTGAAAACTATTATCAATGAATTCCTTTCGATGATTAAGATTATACCTGTAAATTTGATATTGTCTGATTAAGGAGTTAACAGAACGTGTTTTTTCTCAAATTTTTATTCAGACATGTTCATCAGATTACAATGATATTAACTTTTTTTTTTAGAAAACAAACTTGGTCCCTTACTATATTTATGTTGTGATACGTTTGACGAGACAAGTAAAGTTTGATTTGCATAGACAAATGCATAGAATATTATTATTTTTATTTATTTTATCTATTTTTTCTAAACAATTGTTTAAAGTGGAACTGTTTAAATAATAGTATCACAACTTGTTCTCATCGAATTCTTCTAAACAAATTAAATCAAGATTTTTGCACAAAAAGAATGTCAGTAAACAAAATAAAACATTTAGTATCTGATTTAATAAGAAATGTATAAAATATTCAAATTAATAAATTCCTTTCGATAAAACGAGTAACATGAGATCCTAGTCTACAAAATGTTTATAAGTATTTGTTAATATTAAAAGATGATTAACATTAGATCTGTAGAATAACAATTATTTGATAAAGGAGTTAACGCAGCATATTCTCATCCACTTCTTACAAATCAGCTAATTCAGACTTTAATTAAATTATTTTTTTTCGTCAGAAAACAAACTTGGTCCTTTGTTATGTTTATATCTTATCAAATTTGATGAGACAAGTACAATGATATTTTCTATTTACTAAGAAGTATGTGTTGTTCACTAAACCTGTATGATGAACAACACAATTTTATGTTGATTCAGAATAAAGAATAGTAGGATCAGATGATAAATGTCGTTACCTTGGTTCTTGCTTCTCTGTCACATCCAACTGTGACCAGATATTTGACAATCTCCAGGTATCCTTTCTGTACAGCAAACAGTAACGGTGTACCTCCTTCCTGTAATATTAACATATAATAGACATAAAACGTGTGTCATAAACTTGACAATTCTGTGTTATAAATATAAACAACATATATAATAGCACACGCGTCAGTTGTCACCACAAAATATAATAATCACAATTATATCTATATTCTACATTAGCAACAAATAAACCACCTGGTTTTATTGTGAAATATTATAACTATTTTTTTCATTTTTTTTTTTTTCAAAATAATGTATATAATGTGTATCAAATAATTCATTAAGATTAAATATCCAAATACAAATCCAATATAACAAGTACTCATTGATTTCGATTTTTTTTATTAAATCTGTTTATACAAAATAATCAAATAGTTATATTATTCAGACTGAAACCAAGTATTTGTCACATTTTATGTTTCCGGTTATCCATCTAATGTGATATGATTGCCAGTGAGACAGCTATCTACTACAGTTGTCTTTTTGCCATTTTCACAACAGTAACTTTTTATAGTGAATACGGTTCATTGTGACATATAGGAGCAATCTGCTGTATCCACAGTCTGATTTTTATATGGTACAAGTGTTGAAGATAACAAGTGCTTCTGGTTCCAAAGGTATAAAGGAACATGCTATCATTGCATATATATATATATATAAGAAAAAAAAGACGATGTGGTATTATCCACCACCAGAGACGTTAACAACTATTGTCAAGGAGAGTAATGGCTAGATAATTTTTAGAACTTGTCGCCATCAAGTACATCATTTATGACTAAATTTTAAAAATAAAATTGTATATACTTATGTATTAGAATGGTAGTTTTATTTTTTTAGAGATGCACTCTTTAACCCATTTACTCTAATGAGGTAAAGGCCCATGAACATGATTTTAATTTAGACCATGACAAATTCATCAAAATACAGTACAAAGTTATAATGTTCCGCGGTGTGTATCAATCTGTCATATGATTAGGTAAAACTGGTTTATAAATAAACACATTGATATCAATGCTCTTACCTAAAGTTGCCCTTGGTAAAAGGTGTGCAATTTCCGTCTCCCTCCGCAAAGAACCGTAAGGGCTCGTATCATAGATGTTTTTAGGTGGATATATGCCAGTCGACTGGTATGCGTTCTACATTGTGTTTAAAGCGGACAATGTAGAACGCATACCAATCGACTGCATATATTTTTGCCCCAAAAACATCTATGATACGAGCCCCTGTGCATGGACAAGATCTATGGTCATGGCACATGTCAGTACAAAACATATCAAGCTAAGAGGAGATCTAAACAAATTCTGATATAATCAACGAGATGAAGTGCAGGGGAATTACTCCAAACAGAATAAATCAATTGCGTAACGAAACAGAATTGTCATTGCAATTAAGAATATATACAGTTTAGAGTTGAGGATGTGAATGATTTTCAAGATCTTTTAAGTTTAACAATAGATGATATACATGGAGCAAGGCATGTCACTGAGGACAAAACCATGGTGAACTAGAAAGGTTTCATCAAAACCAATAAGACTATGAATGGTTAAAGGAGGATATCTCTACCATTTTAGAGATATTTACTAATTTACTTTATTAGAGGAAGGGCATGATCTACAGGTACACATTTTTAGTTGCATTGAAATGGTCTTGTCATGGCAAGCAAGAACATACTGTTAATTCAGAAATGTTTGCAATCAGTAATGTATTATTTTAACAGGGTTTATCTTCAGGGAGGTTTGGATTGACAGGGTTAATCTTTGTCGGTGTTGGAATCTATGATTCGTAATCAGATCTGAATTGATACATTTTCATAATTAATGTTGTGTTAAGTAATGAGGATTCATAATCTGTAATGTTGAAATTAGTAAGGATTCACCATCTGTAATGTTGAAAAGAGTAAGGATTCACCATCTGTAATGTTGAAATTAGTAAGGATTCACCATCTGTAATGTTGAAATTTGTAAGGATTCACCATCTGTGGTGTGTGAACGTAAAAGGGTTCACCATCCGTAGTGTGAATTCATGAGGAATTATAATCACTGGTGTGCACACAAATGAGATTCAACATCAATAAAGTGCGAATTTATTAGGATTCATCCTCAATGAAGTATGAATTTATCAAAATTCATCATCAGCGGTGTTTGAATTTATCATGATTCAAAATCAGTGAAATGTTATCGTATCTGCATTCATAATCAGTGTTGTTCGAATTTATCCGGATCCTTTTCAGTAGTCAGTCAAGTAATGAAAATTCATCATTAGCGAAGTGTGAATTTATACGGATATTCGTCAGTAGTTTATGAATTGGTAAGGATTCCTCATCAGTGAAGTGTGAATTTATCCTGATCCTCGTCAGTAGTCTGTGAATTGGTGAGGATTCACCATCAGCGAAGTGTGAATTTATCATCAGAGAAGTGAGAATTTATCTTGATTCATCATCAGTGAAGTGTGAAAGAATGAAGATTCATATCAGTGAAGTGTGAATGTATGCGGATTCGTCATCAGTGATGTATTAATTCATCAAGATTCGCCATTATCGAATTGTGAATTGACGAAGATGCATTATATGCGTTGTGTGAGTTTATCACAAAAAAGTATGAATTCATGACGATTAGTAGTTAGTAGTGCATGACTTTTTTAGAATTTATCAATGGTTAATAGATTTAGCAGGGTTCATAATTAGTGACCAAATTCCTTGAATTTGATCGGCATTCACCTTCGGTGGTCTGTGAAATCAAATAATCTCCACAATCAGTTTGTGCGTGAATTAAGGAGGAATCATCAGTATTGGTGTGTTAAGAAGATTGATCATCAGTGGTGTGTATAGCATAGGACTTTACTGGTAAAGGGTCAGTGAATTTTAATGGGCTTCACCCTGATAGTGTATAAATGTATCAATTAATGTTGTATGGATTGATCAGGATGCCTCAGCAATTGTGTATGAATTTATGAGGATTAATAATCAGTGAAGTATAATTTTATTATAACATGTATAATTCATCACCAGTGCAGTTTGAATTTGTGAGGATTGATATTCAAAAATACATTAATTTATCAGCATGCATCATCAGTTGCTTGTGAATTTAACATGATACAGCAGTGGTGTTAGTTTATTGAGGTTCACCATCAGCATGACCAATGGTGTGTTATATATGAGGATTTATTATAAGAGAAGTGTGAATTTACGAGGATTTTTCATCAATGAAGTGTGGATGTCAATTTCAATTTCAGTTGTGTATGAATTAAATTGACTTTAATATAGGAGTATTGTTAATTTTAATTTGACTTGACTCGAGTGGTGAGTGAATGTATGTGGCTTTCATCATGATGTTTGATTGTATGGGGATTCAAACAGTGGTAAGTACATTTATAAAGATTCATTACCAGTTGTGTGTAAATTTATGAGGATTCTTCATCAGTAAATTGAGAATTTATCAGGAGTCAGTGTGAGCGTAAACTTTATTCAGAAATGTCAGTTTAAAAAAAAAAAAAGAAATGTAAATAAAAATAATACCAATGGATTCAAAAGGAAGACATGAAAAAATGAGATCCAACTTGATATAATTCTAAAATGTCTTTGATATTATTAACAGCTAATTGACATAAGATATGTTGAGTTAATACTATGTGCATTAAAATGTTAAAACAACATTTCATCATCAAATTCTTAGTTGCAGGTAAAATCAGATGCTTAAAAAATTATGTTTACGTCAGAAAGCTAAAAATGGATCAGATTAAGTACGATGAGAAACGTAGAAATAAGATCAAACTTTATATAATTGTTATTCATATCGGTTGTCCTCTAAAAAAGCAAGCAAAAAAAAAAGCAAAAAACAGTCTGCAATCAAAAAAATAATACATTAGTACATCATGAAATGGTCATAACATCTCAGGTATCTGTGCATATGTAAATTATCGTATGCATTTAATAGTCTGAAAATGGTATTTTGTTTTCAATTGTATTTAGGCATACTAAACATGATGCGCTTCAATTTGAAGACTGTTAAAGGTTGTCCTGTTTTGATATAAACATGGTAAAAATGATCTTATGTTGCACATTTTGATACATATTTGAACATTCTAATATGATTAAACATTGTGTGCTGTTGGGAAACACAAAGAGATTTTAGAAGAATATGGTAGCATGTCTACAGGTCATGACCAATGGTGTGTTATATATGAAGATTTATTATAAGAGAAGTGTGAATTTACGAGAATTTTTCATCAGTGAAGTGTGAATGTTAATTTCAATTTCAGTTGTGTGTGCATTAAATTGACTTGACAATAGGAGTATTGTTAATTTTAATTTGACTTTACCCTGAGTGGTGAGCATTCATCAGCAGTGATGTTTGATTTTATGGTGATTCATACAGTGGTAAGTACATTTATAAAGAATCATTACCAGTTTTGTGTATATTGATGATAATTCTTCATCAGTGAATAGGTTATTCATCAGGAGTCAGTGTCAGCGTAAATTTTTTTCAGAACTGCCAGTTTAAAATAAAAATGTAAATACAAATGATATTAATGGATTCAGAAGGACGACATGTTAAAATGTGATCCAACTTTATATAATTCGAAAATGTCTTTGATATTAGTAATATATAATTGACATAAGAGGTGTTGAATGTATATTATTTGCATTAAAATGTTAACACAACATTTCATCATCAATTTTTTAGCAGCAAGTAAAATCAGATGCTTACAAAATTATGTTTACGTCAGAAAGCTAAATAGGTATCTGATTAAGTACGACGAGATACGTAGAAATAAGATCAAACTTTATATAATTGTTACTCATATCGGTTGTCCTCTAAACAAGCAAACAAAATGCTTCCAAATTATGTTGATGTTATCAACTTAAAGAGATTAAAGGTTGTTATGTTATTATGTAAACATGGTAAAAATTAATCTATGTTGCTTATTTTGATATATATTTAAACATCTTTATAAATTTAAAAGTTGCGTGCTGTTCGGAAACGGATTTCCACACAAGGAAATTGTAGAAGGAGATTGTAGCATGTCTACAGGTGATAATGCAATTATAGAAACTTTGACACATTATGTACAGAATTATTTACGAAAGTATAGCATTCATTATTGAGGGATTCTAAATCATAAAAAAAACATTGTTGTTGGCTTGTAATGACGACAATGAACTAGTACCCAATGAAAGAAGAAAACAGTTGCTTAAACAGAAGCAAGACAATCTACTTTCTAATCAAATCTGTTGAAATTGTTGTAGAATAATAATATTTATGTCAATGCCTTAATGTCTCGAGTTAATATTTAAGCTGTTATTTCTGTAATCTATAAAATAAGGAGATGTGGTATTATTCCCAAATGAGAAAACTTACAAGAGACCAAAGGAGCATGTCAGATTATAATAGATGTTATCAACATTCATAGATATCGACTGATTATGCCATAACTTCTTTATTTATTGCTATCAAAATGCAATTGTGGCATTTTTCACTAGTATTTCTGTCTTATTTAATAAGTTTTATTGGCTTATTAAAGACAATAGTAATCACTACCATTGATAGATAACTTTGAAGCCTGGTTTTTGTTCTTTCTGATTTTGAAGCACCAAATACAATCGAGTCAACATGTCATACGTATCTTAAAACTTGTAGAATATTAATGAATACATATTGCTGTCCAGATAAAATATGAATTTTCAATTATTACTTTTTCCTTTTACATTTAATTGGTGGCAATGGTAACAAAGAAAAAAAACAAACATTTACTTATTTTTACAGTTATATATTCATTTTGCATTTACAAGATATTCGAAATAATATCATATGAAAGATCAAATTAGTTTAACTCAATAATTTTGAAAAAAGTAAAATTTCATAGATTTCCTATAAAATAAAAACAATTTTATACAATCTTTAGTTAAAAAACAACAAAAAATATTTTTAATAAACATATTTGAATTGGGACTTTGAATGTTTCACATTTAATTAAAATTACTTTAAATGATACCGGTTTTATATAATTTGATGCAAAAGAAATCATGTAAAGGATGGCTTTATGTAAAAAAAATGTCAATTGTGCATGTCTAAAAGTGTAGATTTTTTGACAAAAAAGGGAAAAGTTTAACTTTTGAGACTTCAGAAATAATTCATTATAAATGTTTCATTCGAGAAACTTCAGAGTGTTGAATATCTATCTAGCCACGTGCAAAAACAGTAAAAATGTTCTATATATGACATATGATTGAAGAATAGTATATATCCTACAATTGCACATCTGTCAAATCAACAAATTAATCCCAAAATGCCTTTAATTTTATCACCTCAAAATTGCTCTGTACTTTTCAAATTTTGTCCGAATTAAACAATCTAAAGACATTTTTTCAGGGAAATATAATCTTTCTAACTTAATCCTGACAATCTTTTTTATAACTGTTTATAATTATTTCCTTACTATCCCTAACATGAGTCCTGCAAAAGTAGGATCGAATTTTAATTCCATGTGTATTGTAGTCATGTTTTACAAACAAACAAAAAAATGATCTTATTTAAAATTCCTGATAAGGTTTTTCAGCTAAATACTTTTGTATACATTTATAGCTTAATTTGTTTTTATTTCAGATGACTGAATACGATGAAAAAAACTCGAATAAAACTGTAACCAATCTAGAACGATCAAAATGAGCAATAACATTTCAATATCTTTCAAATTATGATTTGTATAACTTGACTTGTGTTATTTTTTTTAAGGCAAAAAAAAGTAGGAATGATCAAATATCATATTTACCGGTAATCATTTGTTTCCTGAAACACCAAATTTTTTCGAGCAATTAAAATGCCAAAGTTTGAAGCAAGATTTATATTTTATAATTCATAAAACGATGTATATTTGGTGTTAAAGTTCAAAATTTTCAAAATCTTTTGAAAATGGAACAATATATATTTACAAACTAATAAAAGAAAAAAAATGAAAAACAATTTAAGGTTTTTCCTTAAGAATATGTCAAGCCAAAAAAAAAAAAAAAATGACACACTGTATATCAATTTGGTGTACGCTTGGTTATTTTGTATAGTATTAAATTTTATTGTTCAAATAAACAAATAGTTATAATATTCAGACTTTAACCAAGTATTTGTCATATTTTATGTTGCCCAGTTATCCATCTTAGGAAATAAGGAGTTGTGACAAATTTCCTAGTGATACAGCTATCTACCACAGTTTTCGTTGTGCCATTTTCACATCAGTAACTATGTAGATTTTAGAGTGAATCAGGGTCATTGCGACTTAAGGCAACAATCTGCTGTAGCCACACTCTGATTTGTATATGGTCCAAGTGTTGAAGATAAAAAGTGCTTCTGGTTCCAAAGGTTTAGAATAACCTGCTATCATTGCAGATAATACAAATAAGAAAATGTGGTATGATTACAATGAGAATACTATCCGCCATCAGAGACGTTAACAACTATATGTCACTGTTCGGCCTTCAACAAAGTCAAAGACCCTTACGGCATAGAATGGTGTTGTCAAGGAGATTATTTTTTTTTACAATTTGTCGCCATTCAATACATTATAGATGACTTAATTGTAAACACAAATGTATACTTATGTATTAATAAGGCAATTTCAATTTCAATTTTTGCTTTCTGCATAGGCTTGAGATGCACTATCATACCAATGCACTTTAATGAGTGTAAGTCACAGGAAATGATATTAATTAAGACCACATGTGAATGTTTTTAAAATCATTTATGAACAAATTAACAAGTCTGTCAAGAGTTAAACAAAAAGTATGCATTAAGTATTATTTTCTTAGGGAAAATCTGTGTTTTGACATGTATTTTTAAAGGTCATAATTAATAACAATACAGTACAAAGTTATATGGTCCACGAAGTGTATCAATCTGTCTTATAATTAAGTAAAAACTGGTTTATCAATGAACACATTGGTGTCAGTGCTCTTAACTAAAGTAGCCCTTGGTCAAAGGTTTGACATTTCTCTCTCCCTCCCACAATGGACTACAGGGGCTCGATCATGTTAAAGGGAGGGATCTTAACACATTTTGATATAATTAATGATGAAGAGCAGGGCATGACTTAAATATGTTCAAGCGAAAGAAATCATTTGCGTACTGAAACCGAATTGTCATGGCTTTCAAGATCTTTTAAGTCATATATGATATAAATCGAGCGAGGTATGTCGCGGAGGGACAAAACTATGTTGCACTAGACAGGTTTTATCAAGGTAACTACGACTATGAATGGTTAAATGAAGGAGATCTGTACCATTTTTATGATATTTACTGATTTACTTTATTAGTGGAAGGGGTATGACCTGAAGGTACAATTATTTTTTAAGTTGCAATGAAATGGTCAAGCAGGCACATACTGTTATATCAGCAATGTTTGTAATCAGTGACGAATGATATGTTCCTTATGTCGTAACTACAATCCCGTTCCCTTTTCACTAATGTTACCTACCGAAATAGACTATTTACCCCTATTTGTGACATTTTTACCTATTGTTTTTGTTTGTTTTCTTCACACATCGTTGTCAATATAATGGATTTGATGCGACTGTCATACGTGAGAGGTTTAGCTAGCTTTGAAACCAGGTTCAATCCACCATTTTCTATATAAGAAAATGCCTGTACCAAGTCAGGAATATGACAGTTGTTATCCATTCGTTTGATGTGTTTGAACTTTTATTTTCCCATTTGATTGGGGACTTTCCTTTTTGAATTTTCCTCGAGTTCAGTATTTTTGTGATTTTACTTTTAACAGGGTTCATCATCAGGGATGTTTGGATTTAAAGGGTTCATCATTGTCGGTGTCAGAATCTATGATGTTTCGTAATCAGTTCTGAAATGATAATTCATAATTAATATTGTATGAAGTAACGAGGATTCATCTGTTTGATGTGTAAATTAGTAAGGATTCACTATCGAGAGTGTGTGAATTAAAAAGGGTTCACCATCCGTATTGTGAATTAATGAGGGATTATAATCAGTATTGTGTAAACTATTGAGGTTTGCAATCAATGAAGTGTAAATTTATTAGGATTCACCATCAGTGAAGTGTGAATTTATCAAAAGTTCATCATCTGCGGTGTTTGAATTTATAATGATGCACAATCAGTGAAATGTTACTATATCTGCATTCATAATCAGTGTTGTGTGAATTTATCCGGATCTTTTTTAGTAGTATGTGGATTGGAGAGGATTCATTTTCAGAGAAGTGTGAATGCATGAAGATTCGTATCAGTGAAGTGAAGCAAACGAGAAATTCTAAAGATTAAACTTATTTCTGAGATAAACGGATCCAAATAGGAATCATACATGTATACTATTATCTTACTAAGGAGTTAACACAGCACGCTCCTATCAAATTATTTTGATTCTATTGATCTATCTGATTTAACTTCTTTTAACCATGCATTTGGTATAGCATATTTTAGTTTTGAAATTTCAAACATTATATTAGATATAATATCTTGAGAAATGTTACCATCCCTGTCAATAATATCATTCATATACAAATTGCTATCTCTTATCCATTCTTTAAAAACTAAGCCTTTGATTTGAAACTTTATCAGTTTGGTTTCCAATAAGATTTGTTTTCTAATGTTTATAAGTTCAAAATAAATTCGACATTATTCTAATTTTGTCTTTTGAACCAAGAGCTGATAATTTCTAAATAGAATTTTGGGTAAAATGTTATGTAGGTTGTGTTTAGAGTAATCATTGTATGGATTCATATTAAAAGGAATTTGTACCAAATTATTTAAAGTAAAATGTTGGAATCACTTCCCAAATAACACTCTTATTTAAAACTATAAATTAGAGTTTTAAACTCTTGAATCATGTAGTAAATGTGTTACTGACGCTAAATATGTAAGGTTTGTTTAAAGAAGCGATTTCACAATTGCTATTATACTTATCATTGAACAATTTTCTTTTTCCAGTGTCTTATTATTTTTCACTTGTTTTTACTATTTTTTTCAGTATTCAGCTGATCAAATCTCTTATTCAGATAAGTTCAAGCATATTTCAATATTGATCAGTATTCATAAACTTTGAAAATCATTAAAACTCACGCACCACTCCATAGAAATTGATCCAATATCCACCCATTTAGGTGCGAATCATATCCTGGCCTTACATTGATACTGTGCTATGTACGCAATGTTTCGGGTTATTTCGGAAATGTTTTTATTCCAGGGAAACCTTCATGAAACTAGTGTTTCTGGTTGTGATAATGTTTGAAATGATAGGTTCAGCACAAATTATTTTGCAATTTTCAGCTTGATTTCATGTTTATGTAATTTTATTTTATTTTAACGGCTTTGATTTTTTTAAGGTTTTAGACTTTTCTTGTTTTATTAAGTCTTCTATGTTTTCCCATGCTTTTCTTTTGTATTTGTTAAGAATGTTATTTTGTATTATTTACCTAAATATGATTTTGTATCACCATTCTCATTGGATGTTTTTAATTTTGTAATGACCACAAGAGGTGTGTCCTTTTCATCATTGTTATGGTTAGTATCTATATTTGCTATCTAGATCAATCGTGGATACGCAGTAGACAATAAATAAACAAACCTAGGGATATAAAATTCCGAGGTTTATTAATTTACTGTCATTATTTTGCAATATATCAACAATCGAAGTAAAAGCCAGTGTAGAGTTTAGGTATTTAGTAATCATTTGATAAAAGACAAAAGTTTAATGTCGATTCTATATAATTTAATAAGTTATGATTACAGGTTTATCTCACATGAAATACTTATGAAATTTATGGTTCATTAATATTCGTTTAAATCCATATGTATAGGAATGAGACATTATCCTTGTTTATTCATAATTAGTTTTCACGTTATGCATATAATGTAAATACACTAAGAAAATTTTCGTATTTAATTTTAAATGCAATGTACCAAATTCAAATTCCACGAAAACTTATTAACTTTGTTTTAAACTGGTTGATGATACATCAGATGACACTGACTAAGATGAGTCTATCAGAGAAATGAATCAATTTGAAGTTGAAGTTAATCTACTGGATATAGAAAACATAATTTAGAATCTCTTAAAGGTGCATAAACATGTATAGTGCATTTTTATTAAGGCGGAGTCTACACCGTGTAAGAAAAAGTATGTGGAATGATCCGAATTTAAAATCCCTGCAAAATGCAAATCAGAATAAAATTAAGAGCTGCGCCATACGCACATGGTATGCCCGATGGTTGCTCATCTGTATGCTTTAAGGATGTAGTGAAATTGAAAAAATCAAGAATTTTTAAAATCATACTATAAATCAGAAGTGCATTAGTTAAGGAACAAAATAGGCTAAAATATTCAAAGGTTGTAGAACTCATTTTCGAGATATTTGATTTTTTTAAAATGGCGGGAAAAGGCTGCCACAGACTTTTACCTTATATTTAGCATTGGCATTATTTGGGTCTCAAATCGTAAGAAAAGAAATCTAGAATCTGCTGAATTTTTTGTAATGACCTTTTAAGAGCTATTGAAGTCTTCTATGAAAAAGAAAAGTTGGTGATATATGGCAAAACAATTTTACCCTGTATCTTAGGAAAAAAACCAAGGATTCCAAACATCTGACAAAACTTCCTAAATTTCACCTGACTACATCCTTAAATGAATTGTATGTTCAACTAATAAGACTGCGAGCGCTGTTCGAATATACCCCCTTTTCAACACCCCAAAAAAACCATGCACATACAGTGGTACCCATTGACACGAAACATGAATAATTTGGAACTATTAAGGCTACCTCAAGTTTGTGACCTCAATTTTCGAACAAATGAAATTCTATAACCGTCTAAAGTATGAAAAATGGAAAGTTTTAACGTTTTCAAAGAATTAACTTTCTTTACTTCGCAATGTCATATCACAAATTTATAAACAAATCAAAAGGAGCTTATTTCAATAGATATAAACAAGTCTCCAAAGTTTCATTAACACTGCATATTTTAAAATGTTTTTAGTTATTGTCTGAAAACTGTAAAATCCCTGTTTTATGAATAAATTCCCAATACTTCAAAAGTTTTAGCTTTAACTTGAAAGGAACGTATATCAATATATATAAACAATTTACTAAAGTTTAATCAAAATTGCTCAAATCTTTTTGGGGTAATAGTCAGAATGTTGGAAAATCCCCCGTCCTTTATCAGTTAAATCCTAGAACTCGGAAATGAAAATTTTGTCTGAAATGTCCACCCCATCCCACAATGGATCACAAGGCTCGTATCATAGATGTCGACTGGTAAGCGTTCTACATTGTATTGATAGCGGACAATTAAGATCGCATACCAGTCGACTGGCATAAAGTTCCGCCCCTAAAACATCTATGATACGAGCCCCTTTGCATGGACAAGATATATGGTCATGGCATATGTCAGTTCAAAATATATTAGGTTAAGGTAGGGGATCTAAACAAAGTTCGATATAATTGACGAGATGAAGGGCACGGGCATGATCCCAAGCGAAAGAAATTAATTTCGTACTGAAACAGAACTGTCATGGCAATTAAGAATAAAAACAGTTTAGAGTTGAGTAAGTGAATAGTTTTCATGATCTTTTAAGTTTAACAACATTTGATATACATAGAGCGAGGCATGTCACCGAGGGACAAAACTGTGGTGAACTAGGATTGTTCAATAATCACAATAATAAATGCACGCAATAATTTCTGTATTTAAAGTTGACCTTGAATTGTAAATGTCAAGGTCAGAGGTTATATTCTATGGAACCCAACACATTATCGTGAGATGATGCATCCATATGCCAAGTAATAAAAGTTTATGTGAAAGGATGTTTTTTTGTTACAAGTATATACTTCAATCATAACTGTCAAAAAAAAAAAAAAAATTTCAGAAGGACATCAGGAAAAAATGTGACCCAACTTTATATAATTCTAAAATGTCTATGATATTATTAGTATATAGCTGGCATACGATCTGTTGAATGAATATTATCTGAATTAAGATGTTAACACAACATGTCATCATTAAATTCTTTTTAGCAAGTAAAATCAGATGCTTACAAAATTATGTCAGAAACCTAAAGAAGCCATGCCAGAGAAACACAGGCAGAACTTAAAAATCTTGTTCAACAAGCATTTAAAAAAAAAAAAAAAAATGTGTGCGTTGTTTGCACTCTGTCTTGTAGGGAAATGTCATTTTTTAACAATCATATTGGGTTATTATGGTTAGAAAATTGATTTTGATATTTCAGTAAATTTGACACCTTTTATAGTGAATTACGGTATTATTTTCTCAACAAAACAGTCTACAATTAAAAAAAGAAAAAACATGTTCTAAAAGATGACAATGAGTATATCAAGAAATGATAATACCATATGTTCATATATAAATTAACTTATGCATATAAATTGTCTGAAATGGTAATTTGTTTTCAACTTTAGGTGTTTACACATAAAATGATGCTCTTCAATTTAAAGAAGGTTGTGACGTAAACATGGTAAGAATAAACTTCTGTAGCACATTTTGGTACATATTTAAACATCCTATTATGATTACACATTGTGTGCTGTTGGGTAATGTATTTCCTCTAAAGGAGATTGTAAAAGGAGATTGTGGAAGGAGATCGTAGAAGGAGATTGTAGAAGGAGATTGTAGAATGAGATTGTAGAAGGCGATTGTAGAAGGAGATTGTGGAAGGAGATCGTAGAAGGAGATTGTAGAGTGATATTGTAGAAGGAGATCGTAGAAGGAGATTGTAGAAGGAGATTGTAGAAGGAGATTCTCTACAGGTGATAATGAAATCCTAGAAACTTTGACAAATTCTGTACAGGATTACTTGCAAAAGTAAATCATTCATTATTGAGGGATTCTTATTGATAAAAACAATTTTTTGTTGGCTTGTTATGACGACAATGAACAAGTATCCAATGAAAAAAGAAAACAGTTGCTTAAACAGAAGCAAGACAATCTGCTTTCTAATCAAAAGTAATGTGTTGAAATTGTCGTTGAAGAATAATAGTTATGTCAATGCCTTAATGTCTCGAAGTGAAGTGTGAAAAAACGAGGATTTTTCATCAGTAAGTGTACATGCTAATTTCGATTTCGGTTGTGGGTAAATTTGTTGGACAACCATAAGGGTATTGTGAACTGCATTAGGCTTTACCCTTGGTTGTGTGTGATTGTATCGGGAATTCATCAACAGTGAGGTGTGGTTTGATGAAGATTCATACAGTGGTATGAACATTTATAAAGACCCATTATCAGTTGTGTGTTTATTTATGAGGATTCATTATCAGTTGTTAGTACATTTATGAGATTCATCATCCGGAATTTAGAATTTAGCAGGAGTCAGTTTCAGTACAAACTTCTTTCAGAATTGTTGGTTCAGAAGGACGACAGGAAAAATGTGATCAAACTTAATATAATTCTAACATATGTTTGAAATTATTAACATATAATTGATATAAGATAGAAAAAAACTAGCAAGAAGAATCAATTCGAATCAGTTAAAACAGGTACATTTAAAATCGGTTGTAAAGAAAATTCCGTTCCTGCAAACGAGAAATTTAAAAGATTGAAATTATTTTTGAGATCAATTGATCCATATAGAATCATACATTTACATTTTGGCCTCACTGATCAGGTTAAGTTTCAAATAAAATCATGAACATTTGATTACAATGCAACTATGTTTAGAAGTGTAATTTATGAACATAAAGAATGTGTTGTGTACAGTCACGGACATTTTTTAAACAAGTAACTTTTAAAATTACCTATACAAGTAATGTTGAAAACGAGGCTATTTTAAAAATAATTATATAAATAACTTTTCTAAATATTATTTTTATAGGTGTCCAGTCATACATATTTTACTAGTTTTAACAAATTTTTACAGTCATCTGGTTATTTTTCCCATGAAGTATAAAATCTAATCCTTCTAAAACACTAATTGCCTTTCTGACGCATTTATCTTTCATATCGACGCTTCTGGGTCAAACATGGTCTCTTGGGACTATTAAAATATCGTTTTCCTTGAAAATCTTAAAGGTAGACAGATATAAATAGATAGAAACTTGTGAATTAAATAAGACTTGAAGTTATTTATAATTTGTAACCCGAAACAATTACATATGTTCCTTAAATAAGGTGTAATTACTAATTCTTTCAAAGATGTATAAGATAACTTATTCAAGTAACATTTTTGTTACAATTTTTAAAGTAACCCTTTATGTATATACTCCTCTCAAATCTAAGATATTCTTAATTTTATGATATTAA
This sequence comes from Mytilus coruscus, assembly GCA_017311375.1. Classification (NCBI taxonomy): domain Eukaryota; kingdom Metazoa; phylum Mollusca; class Bivalvia; order Mytilida; family Mytilidae; genus Mytilus; species Mytilus coruscus. Next base: position 3,856 of record JAASAO010001387.1, on the reverse strand, counting down.
ATGATGTAAAAATTCATGAAAACTTCATTTAGTGCTTGCTTCCATTGAAATTTAAAATATCTTTATTGAGTAATTTTATACTTTTTTAAAAACAAAAATTACCTATATAAGTAACTAAAACAATTTACTTGTTAAAGTAACGCCCCTGACTGATGTATGTTGTTATGGGTAGTTTTTGTTTGACAGACTGTTTTTCATATCGATAATAGACAAAGTAACAAAACTTATGGAAATGGTTACCAACCTCTCTTTTCGCACAAACATTTCTATTACATTTTATATAAACGATGAGTTGAAAAGCATTTGTTTTTTTCGTGACCACTTGATGGATACATGTCAAAGTTTTCTGGTTCCAGGAGAGGTACAAAATGTACATGTACAATATAACTCGTCATGCTCATATTTTGACCAAATTTTAAGGAAACATGTGTCATTTTCATGTCCCTTTGTGTTGCCATTGATAAACAAAAAAGAAATATAGCACCTTTTTAACTATTTGAAATCAAGCAATTCCAGCAATATCTAGTAAGCTACATTTGTTGGAAAGAACACCAAGATAATTGGTAAAAATGATGAGGGTCAATGTTATGTGTCCGCAATTGTGTAATGCTACATGTACCTTTGGCTTCTTATATATCACATACATTGTTCATTTATTGATATTTAGATTCTTCATCAATTTCTGAAGTGAGGTCTTAAAGGATTGCAAATTTAAAAGAAATATGTAAATATCAAAAAGGTAGAATTTTTTTTATATAAAACATTGAACTAGGACAGATTAAAATGCTATGAAAATGAATGGTGTTCAAAGTTCATTGAATAAGTTGTACCCCCATGACCAATAGTGCTGGTCCGGACCTTAATCACTTTCAATCAATCAATCCCTTCAGAGCTCGACATTCAAACTTGTGAAACTTGTCGATACAACACCAAAATTTCTCATAAAGACAAGTTATAAATAAGGACAGTTTATAAAGTCTGGATCATACAAAAGATAAACAATTTAAAAAACAAATACATACATACATTAGAACTGTAAATCTACAATGTTTCTGTCATGTTCCACAAGATTTTGTGTGTAATAGAAAATTTACATGTAGTAAGATGCCAATATCATAATATATATCTTCAATGTGTTCCTACGAAGATAACGCTAAGAAAATGTCGATATTTAATTTTAAATGCAATATTCGAATTCCAATAAAAACTTTTTCATTTTTTTTTTCTAAACTGTGATGAAAAAGTAGATGAAATAAATCAATTAAAGTTGAAGTAATTCTTCTGGATATGAACAATTAAATTTATAATCTCTTAATTGTGCATTTACATGTATGGTACATGTTTATTAAGACGAAGTCTATTCCGTGTAAGAAAAAGTATGTAGGATGATTCGAATCAAAAATCCCTGCATAATGCAAATCAAAATAAAATAAAGAACTGCGCCATAAGCTCATACGCCCGTCGACATTTTTGCTCATCGTTATGCAATAAGGAACTAGTCAGGTGAAATTTTCAAAATAAGGAATTTAGAATTGATATTATAAATCAGAATTGCCTTAGTTAAGAAACAAGTTAAGCTTAAAATATTAATATGTTATAAAACTCCTTTTCGAGATATTTAATTTAAAAAAGAATGGCGGGAAAAGGCTGACTCAAACTTTTACCATATATTTAGCATGAACATTATTTGGGTCTCAAATCGTAAGAAAATAAAACTAGAAAACGCTGAAAATCAAGGCGTCCGAACATTTAAACAAACGTCCTAAATTTCACCTGACTTCATCCTTAAATGAATTGTATGTTCAACTAATAATACTGTGAGCACTGCTTAAAAAGCCCCCTTTTTGTCAAGAAAAACAAAACAAAAAACATGCACACACAGTGGTATCCATTGACACAAAACATGAACAAATTTGAAACTATTAGAGTTTTTTGCCTCCATTTTTGAACGAATGAAATTCTATAACCGTCTTAAGTATTCAACGATTTTGTTAAGAATAAAATTCCATATCTTCCCAATGTGATATTAGAAATTCAAAAAATAAGAGGTTATATATACAACAGATATAAACAAGTCACCAAAGTTTCATGAAAAACAACTGAAACTTTTTTTGTTATTGTCCGAAAACTGGTAAATGCCCCGTTTTTTATCAATAAAATCCCAGAACTCAGAAACAGAAAATCGTAAATTGATAATATCGATTGGGAGCTTGTAGAATAGACATAAACAATTCACCAATTCATGCAAATTTGAGAAAGCGTCTTTGCGTTATTGTCCGAAATGTTGACAACGGACGGACAGACGCTCGGACAATGTTAAACCATAATAAGTTCTCTATGGGGTTGTATAAAAATCAAAGATAGCACAAACAAAATTATTGAGAAGGTGTATTCAGGACATGCCAGAAGGGTTTCAGTCTCCTCCGATATGAGTATTGCAAAAAAAAAAAAAGATCGAACTTGAAATATAAGTGTATTGTAGTTATGTTTTACATACAATTCAAATTGATCTTATTCAAAATTCTTGAAAAAGGTCTTTCAGCAAAATACGTGTATAGCTTAACATTTCTTTTATTTCAGATGACTAAACAAGATGAAAAAAAGCATACACCTGAAACCAATTTAGGACACCCAAAGTGACCAATGAAGCATTTCAATATCTTTCAAGTTATGTTTTGTATAACTGGACTTGTGGTATAATTTGTATGTACATGTACCTATGATAATATTTCATATTAATTTTGGAAATGTCTGTAACTTATAGTTATACTTTTGTTTTAAGTCAAACACCTATCAAATATCATATTTACCGGTCATTATTTGTGTCCTTATTTTTGGAGCAATTAAAATGCCAAAGTTTGAAACATATTGTATACAATTTATAATTCATAAAGTCTTGTATGTTTGGTGTGAACATTTCAAAGTTTAAATATTAGAAAATGGAACAAATTACAACTTAAATCTGATAAAAGAAAACAAAAATGACAAACATTTAGGATTTTTAGAAATATGTCCAGCAAAAGGAATTACAAACTATATACCAATTTGATGTGTCACTGGAAAATGTTTATAGGACTTTCTATTGTTTGTTTTTTCTGAATTATATTGATCAAATTAACAAATAGTTATAATATCCAGACTGAAACAAAGCACTTGTCACATTTTATGTTGCCCAGTTTTCAATCTTATTAAATAGGAAATATGATGTGATTGCCAGTGAGACAGCTATCTAAGACATCTCTGTGTGCCAATTTCACAACAACATTAACTTTTTATAATGAATAAGGGTCAACGTGACATATGTTAGCAATCTGCTGTAGTCACACTCTCATCGTATGTGGTCCAGGTGTTGGAGTTAAGGAGTGCTACTTGTTCCAAAGTTTTAGAAAAGCCTGCTATCAAGGCAGAGAATAAAATAAAAAGATGTGGTATGATTGCAATGAGAATACTCTCCACCACCAGAGACGTTAACAATTATATGTCAATGTTTGGCTTTCAACAAAGTCAAATATCATTATGTCATAATATAGTGTTGTCAAGGAGAGAAATGGCTAAATGCTTTTTAGGATGTGTCGCTATCATAGGCATAGGCTTAATATGCACTGTCCCACCCTTGCACTTGAATAAGGTAAAGGTCCTGGAAATTATTTTAAATACGACCACGTGTGAATGTTATTAAAATCAAGTATAAACAATACGTCAAATCTGTCAAGAATTTAACAAAAAGTATGCATTTGTCGTTATTGGGCCTAATTCATAACAATACAGTACAAACTTTTTGCTATACTGTTTCCATCGATGTGTATCAATCTATTTAATCATTACGTAAAAAATGGTCTACCTAATTATTAGACAT